>NMRB01000001.1:702659-772361 GCA_002633025.1 Notospermus geniculatus | reverse complement strand
AACCCCCCCCCCCCCAAGAAACATAGTGTCCTCGTAGAACTAGATCAATACCTTTTCCCACAAGTTGGCTCCAGTTAGGCCTAATTCCTCAGGGATGGGACTAGAGGTCAGTGATGATCCAAAAACATTAACGTCTGTCCTTTTGTTCGGTGCTCTCTTTGTGGCATCAAACAATGGGTTTGGCGTCCGCGTTGGCGTTTCGGGGGCTTTGCGAAAACTCCCTATTAGTCCAACACCGACGAGAAATGAACCCCCAAACTTTACCATTCTAATTTTTTCCCTTCCACGACCTCTGGGCATCCCCTACGGTATATGAAATTCCATTTGTAGCTAAACATACGAGCCAAGGTGTTTTGGATCAACCACAGAACGATTTACGACCTCCGACAGTTACAACGGCGATGGTTTAGGTAAGTTTACTCAGTAGCACAAACATCGCAAACCCAGTAGCCTACTTGGTAAAACAAGGCAGGTGGGCCTGCGAAGATTCCACGGCGCGTTCAGATACGGAGTTACAGTTGCGCTGCCGATAGTAAGTTGTCCCATGAGGCGAATTTTCGGTTTGTTCCACCAGACACCAACAGATTTCGTTTCCACGGAGGTAAGTTTCCCAGCAAGCGCTATCATCCGGCAGTCCAATCATTCAGGGCTGAACTACATGTTGCATTTCGCGCTAATGACCGACTGCTCGTTTTGCATCTCCTTATTTCGACTACCAGCATCTTGCCGGGCATCTTGCGCGGGACATGGAAGGACAGCATGGGTCCTTAGGTTCTGTCACAGTCCATCTTGACTACCAAGGCTGTTGTGACGTCACTCCGCTCTCAGACTACGCTCACACTGGCACAAAGACTTTGTCAAAGTATGAGTAGGCTTACAGACACATGGGTCATATAAATAAAGACTAGCAAATGCGTCAGATTTGTAAAAATCATTGCCTTGTGCATTTGTATTGCAAAATAGTCCAACGGAACGGAAAACAAAATAGTCCAACGGACTAGTAATAGACCTACTAGTAAAAGTATTTAGTACTAGTCTTTATTCATATGATCCATGGTAGGCCTGATGGTCACAGTCATGATGATACTGATCTGAGGTAGATCTACTCGCTATCTTGAACAAACATATCTATAGAGTGATTAGGGTCTATAGAGTGATCGGTTATGAACAAGCGAGAAATTGGATGATCTAGGCCTTGGCTACCTGCCCATTTCTGAGGACGGGATCGCATTGTGAGGGGACACCCCGCTCCTATACGTATACTCTTGTAGTAAATCATACGCTTCTTCATGAAATAGGCTACACATACGTTGCGTTTTTACATAATTTCTTTTCATGCTAGTGAATGTCAGGAAATAATGTAGTTGATAAACAAATTAGCTGGGGCCAATTTCGGCTCATTATCGTGTCAGTTACTGTCCAGTCAATTTGGGTAGTGGCCAAATTCTGACATCTACATGTATAAATCTATGTGCGTCGAACCACGTACGACGCATGGTATCACGGTTTGAATTCCGTAGAAGACTATCAGTTTTCGGAGGCGCCACGACCACACAGGAACCGACCTCGATTTTCAGTAGTCTAGTACAGTAGCCCATTGGCTGTATGGACATTAAATCTTCCCATCGATAAAGAATGACGTATTCGACCTTATGTTTCTGTTGACCGCTGATAAAGGCAAGTCGCTTGATTGTCCCAACAGCAGTTACCGATGCCCTTAAAGCTGACGTGAACGAACAAAAAGCCCCCATGCGACGAGCAAGAGAATTGCAAACGCCCTGCAAACACTTCAAAAGAAGACTCAGAACATGTGATAGACCCCACGACCCCAGGAGGGCGCCACCTTATTTGTCTTCGAGCTTTAGAGGTGTCAACATCCTCTAGTGAGCTCCTGCTGAAGACTTTTTTTGAAAGAAAAAACTTTGACCCAGCTGGGAATCGAACCCGCATCTTGTTATTTCTGTTCCACCGTCTTCCCCATTCGGCCACCGAACTTGTTGGAAGTTTTTTCATGTTTTCTCTTATTCGTAGTATTATTACGTAAGTAGAAGGCCTACGTCTATGACAAACACAAATCATGTCCCTGTCAGTTGGCTCGTTGACCGAGTGGATAGAGTCGTGGATTACGAATCAGAAGGTCGACGCTTCGAATCCCGTCTAAATTACTACAATTTTTTTTCTTTGAATTGAATAGTGTAAGAGGTATCCGGAGACGTTGACAGCTCTGTTGCCTGAAGGCAAATAAGGTGGCGCCCTCCTGGGGTCGTGGGGTCTATCATGTTCTGAGCCTTCGTTTGAGGTGTTTGCAGGGCGTTTGCAATTCTCTTGCTCGTCGCATGGGGGCTTTTTGTTCGTTCACGTCAGCTTTAATCCGAGTTTGTATACACCATTCGTGACGCAAGCTACCGTAGTCTTTAAATATTATCAAGTAGCAGACTGTCCGCGTGCACAACTCTTGAAGTTTATTTATTACACACAATAAAGATATGGTTTTTAGCACAATAATAGGATGATAAAGTATAATCCCATTGAGATTACTGAACTTAACCACCATATCCTCATTCCATTTTGGACTCAATGTTTTGAAAAAATACGCTGGACGCACCCACGAGTACAAAAGAGCGACGATTTGGGTTAATGCCTTCTCTTCCTAATATTCAAGTAATTAACCGGAATATAACATAATTAAGGACAAGTACCTGCCACCAGTTCAACGATAATGGCCAAGAGATAAGACAAAAGGATATAAACAAATGGGTCTTCTTTGAAGACATCGGATCACCAGTGGATTTGTACGGAATGATTTCGTGATGGACGACGAAGTTGAGATGAGGAACGTTTTATTTCTCTTTGCATAAGATGCGGTGTACCTTACTTTTGGAGACAATGTAGAAATTGGATGGGAGTGCATTATCTATAAGTCGGCAACTTTTCGACGACACCGTCCAATCACTTCCTTCCTGCAAAGAAGCTCTTCCAGCGAAGGCATGGTGACCAGCGTCGATTCGGCATCTGTTGAAGATGAAAAAACACTCCGTTTGGTAATCAACCCTCTTGAGTCTCAGGACTCTAATTCAGAGGATGACGGTCTAATGAGCGGTACGCCGCTTTCTCTGAAGAAGGCTGATGGCGTGGACAATCGGAGGTGGGCAAAAAACGGATGTTGCAGAAGGAAAGATTGCTTGAAACGGTGTTTCGGGCTTGAATTAAAAAAACCATGGCGATTTGCTAGGTCACAGGTGAGATATTATGAACTGAACCATTCCACCAGTGCTTGCTGAACGGAATGCGCAGTCAGTCCGTCAGAGAATTGCTTGCGGATCCCCCCCCCCCCTTGAACATACATCGTACCCTTTGTATCGATGCATGACCGCCTCCCTCGCATGAAAACCATCCTTTCCGTTGATCATCTTCCTCAAGTCATCCTTTTCGAAGTAGCCCATGAAAAAGGAAAACAAACAAAAGGTCTGGACGAATTTTCGGAGAATGGATTCAATCGTCGATCGTCATTGTGTAAATAATATTGCATGGGTTTTCTGACCCGCAGGTCCGGGCTACTGACAAACATAACAACGAAAAACCCGGATAATATTTCTATATAAACCAGATGAAATCTCAGTTTGATGACAATATTGGTTAAACTGACCTACGACAATGGCCAAAGTATCATCGAGAGGTGTTGCCCAACCAACGACATCTCCGAGTCCGAACACTCGGAGCTATCCGATTCCCAAACGACCGTATTCCAATTTTCATAGAATTTTCGGACTTGGACAGGAAACCCCGGAATATTTTGTTCGACCACAGGTAATGTTCTATCAGCAGGCCACCGCATTCGATTTAATTGTAAAATTGTATTTTGGCGCTCAAGAGCGTCTGCTCTCTAGTCTGCTCTCCGCATCTGAGAGTCTCTTGCGCAGTTAAATTATCATATCACACATAAACTTGCCCGTAACCCATGTATAAAATAATCTGTGACCAAAATAATCTGGATACGAAATACCTCAGGGCAAACGGTTATACCACTCAGATATGCCGTTCTTTCTTTCTGCATAATCACTCGTTGTTGTTAAGTTACCTGTGGAATTCAACCTCTTTTTCTGAGTTGATAGACCTTGGTTAGCAAACCAGGTATGAGATCCCAGGCAACATGTACCGACCGGCATGATGATTCCGTATGACGGTGGACACAGCCTAGACTTTTTTACACCGGGCTTTTTTTACCACTGAGAGCATGATCGTGCACTCTTAGCCAAAAAGGTTGTTTAGGGGTTCTTTGTGTCTCACCAGAGGAACCCCAACGTTTTATATAGAACCTTCTGTAAAGAACCCGAATGGGTTCCGTATAGAACCTTTCTGTCGCCAAAGAACCCATAAAGGTTCCAGTTAGAACCCTTTTCTGAGAGAAAGGTTCCATCTAGAATCTCTATAGGTTCTTAAACAACCCGAGGGTTCTTAAATCAGAGGGTTCTCCTGGTGTGGCACCAAAGAACCTTTTCGGCTAAGAGTGTGTGGGCTACAATAAAAGGAGGAGGCGATTAGCAGGGGTTTCCCGACCATTAGTTCAGAAGTGCCCAGGAAGGCCAAACAGTAGTCTTTTCAGCTCGGTTCAGAGCGTACATGTATCTATATCAAATGGACTCGAAACGAGTATTCCAAGAAGACGTGACATTATCACTCAAGTAAATGGCAGTTCAAACAATGTTTGACATATAAATCTGTTAAGCATTGTCTTCTCTGGAATTATCCGTGTTGTGATTGAACGATAGAGGAGCCACTGACCCCATTAAACAATGACCAGCGATCCTGAAAATACGTTTATTTTCGACGAATTGTTGATGATGGCGCCAACAAGGAAGAATATCCCTTCGAACGACGAAATCTCCCAAATGCATTTTCCCTTGCATTGCCTTTTTTATGTACCCCTATTTTACCATTGCCGTCTTTCCATTGCCTTTTTTACCTCTGCCTTTTCCCGCTTCCTTTATTCTTTGCCTTTTTTGATTCCATACAATGTAGCAGTGAGCTGGCGTGCAGAATGTAAACACTGAAAAGGATGAAAACGCTCCATTCCGGAAGTCGACAACAAAACGTCATAAATTGTTTTCAATTCTTTCATTTCAGTGGCCTTTCCCACAGATTGTGTACTTCCTCTACACTATCTTCTGGATGATCTACATTCCAACTTGGGCTCTTCTAGAGGGCGTTCTTAACTTCCATCTTAAATTCAAAGATGACCTCTGGAAGCAAGCAACCTTCTTCATTTACCTTACAAACTGGACCTACATCTTGCTGTCGCTGTTGGTCATCCTTAGAGGTATCGCAGTCTGTTGGTACTGCATTAAACGAAAGAAACAAGAATGTGCTGGTGAGTAACGAAGCATCATTCGATTCCTTATTCAGGTCTTTCTTGAATTGTCGGTGAATGGACAGTTTAAAACGTAATGGGGGATGAAAGCCGACGATCTATTTCCGAAACATTCGCAGCTGTATAGGGCCTGCGTGTACGTCGGAGTTAGACTGCTATATACGTCATCCGTCGTCTGCACAACTTTTCAATGGGTCGTTCGTGGTTGCCAAGCACTGTTACCTTTACGACTTACCTCAACAACTGTACATCAAGGCTTCGTAGGTTACCATCGATTTATGATCTCCTCATTTCTAACTTTAGATGGTGAAATCAATGAGGGAAAGATGCCAACACTCTTCAAGGTAATCTGGGTGATCTACAACATTGTACTCCCGGCACAGGTGATTGTTGGTGGAGTCTACTATTTCTATGCGATTTTCTTCGGTAAGTAGCAACATACATCTTTCTCAAGTGAACTGTGTTGAAGATTTTCTTAGGCTGTGGGCAAATGGAAGTCGGCAGCGAACTGACTTTGGGGAAAAATTGAGAGCCAGGACAGAAAGACAGTCAGACGTCATGGCACGGACCGTCTCAGATTACTCCTCTCAACCCCAGGAGTAAAATTTGCCTGAATTTGAGAAGGGGAAGCCGAAGCATCGCATGCCTGTCTCGTTTTGTAAGAGGGCCAATCGGGGTTTGGTGATGCCAATATCTGCCAGAAAATTGTCATCGAAGCTTCCCTTTTTAGAAAAATCGAGAGAGTATGCCATTGATAACATGTGTGCCAATTCAGACAGCCTCTGATTTGAGGCCGTATCAGTGATGCTGCTTGAAGCAGTGCCTAGTTTCTTTCCTTGAGCTCTCATGCACCTAGTAATCAATCACCTAAGAAGATAGCAGTTTAGACGAGTAAGCGGCCTCCCTGCAGTGGGGTAACCGAATAAACAGTTAAGCCACTTTCTCGCCCGGTAAAGCGAATCTACAGATGTTGAAAATGTCAGAGAAGTGAAGTATTTGTAAAAGAAACACGAAACACGACATGCACGATGTAAGTTTATCTTGTCTTTTCAGGTGGTATGGACCGAACGACCCCGCTGACAGACCCAATGAACATCAACATTCACGGTATAGCAACATTGTACGTTTTGACTGACCTCGTCATATCCGCCATACCACTAAAACCTGGTCATGTCATTCACGTCGTCTTTTACGGACTACTCTACGCAGCATTTACTGGGATCTATTTCGCCTGCGGAGGAAAAAACAAATCCGGTTATCCGGGGGTGTATCGCTTACTAGACTGGCGTCAACCTAAAGCGATTTTATTGGCTGCAGTGGCGGCTTGCGTAGCGACGCCCATGGTATGGTTCGCTCTCTATGGGATTTACCGCCTAAAGAAACTGATCCTCAAGAACTGTAAGCGTACAAAGCATTCTTATTCCATGGCAACAGAAATGGTAAAAGAAACGGGCGAACAGAAGGATAATTCAGACTTTAAAAATGCAAATTCATGTGATATTTCAAAGATTAAAGATTCATCATCGATCCTAGCGTGATGGCGTGGTGTCCCATGTAAAGTAACGTTTATGTGTATTATTCAAGTTTTGATGTTTCCGCGTATAAATTTTGCTTTTAGAAGGAATATTGGCGTAGTTTATTCCTTTGGACGAGGTTATCTAACGTTGGTCTTGACCAGAGGATAACACCAGCGTCAGGTTAAAGATAATGTATCACGGGTATTTTCGCTGGCCACGAAAATCATTGTTTATTTACATTTTGTTTGTTTATATCCAGTCTTTCATTGTCTTATGAGTAATTTGTTGGTGGCATGTCCCTCTAGAAGTTCTTTTGATACCGAAAGTATTCAATTTGGTAGGTTGGTATGTCCCAAAGGTTAAAAAATACTGTAAACATCCATGTTTACAAACATTGAATTAAACAATGAAGTCGTGATACATTATCTTTAATGCCAACGTTAGCGGTCATCGATACTCCAAAGGAAGCGTTCCATGACATCAGATAGGTTATACTACTTCTTCCCATCCATCCCCACGATTAACAGCACTTCACTTCAAGAAGAAGTGACCCCACAGAGCAATCGTGTTCGGAATGTCCTATTGGTAACCAAATAGATGACAAAATTCAAAGAAGAATCGATGACGACAAGACAGAGGCCGGATTTCCTGCTAAAGTTGTTCAACTCTTGCGATGGGTATCCAGCCATGCCCAGCATTCGATCAAGACAGGAGGGAATTTCACAGATGAAGAACAAAGTAATGATGCAGGTTGCCATGATGGATAACTGCCGCTGGGCAGCGATAGTTTTCAATTTCGATTGTTCAAACGCGACGCTTTTCGCCGTGCCTTTGATGAGCGAAAACACAACACCAACATTTAAGAAGAGCAACAGGAAGAGAGGCAAAAGGAACAATGCGAAAACATAGAAATAATTATCAGGTTCAAAACCCCAGGTGAATTCCGACAACCACTTGTGACCTTTTTTGTAGCATGGGTCTCCAGCTTTAGGTTCATCCGTTATGAACGACCACGCATAACGCCATACGTTACAAGCGAGAGCAAGAACGACAATGCTTCCAATGGCGATGTTCCCATTGCGACGGGTCCCGTAGATCTTCGCCTTGAGAGGGTATGTCAGGTGGATAAATCTGGAGAATAGATTAACAAGACAGAAAATCATTATACATGCTGTGAAAGTGGTGGGTGCACGTCCTACAAGTAGTTGTTTCACAACATGTAGATCAACATAGAGCTATTGCATGGCGCATTTCAGTTCTTGTCATTGCTGAACCTATTGCAGTCCATCTCACTATAACGAACCTCTCCATAGCGAACTCTCGGCTATAGCGAACCGGCAATTTCAAATTTTTCGTCACATTTTAGGGTCAAGAGTTTTCAAACAGTCGTCAACGAGTCAGCCTCAAAAACATACTTATCCAGAAAAATTCATCAAATTTTGAATGTGGGGAATGAACTTACCTGTCTAAAGCTATAAGCACCGTTATATGGTTCCGTACCTCCAAACAAATATAGTAAGGAACATGGATCGGGTAGTAGAGATATGGTAAAATTTGCACATCAGATTTAAAGAAGAAAGTAACGTCATCTTCTTGACTTCTCGCGATGATATGCCTCAATGGAAAAGCGATGAAAGACACAACTAAAAGAGCCATGTCAGAACAAGCCAAGCTTCTAAGGAGATACAGACCAAGAGAGTTGGTACGGTTGATCTTCGTTAAGATGTATATGTTTAGAATGTTGAACACCATTCCCACAACACACGTCGGTCCGATTCCGTACAGATAGACGGAGTTGGTGAAACGAGTGTCTTCTACTGGGTTGCACTGTGCGAACGCCGTCGCCTTCCGAATCGAACCGCCGTCAGTGGTCAGCATGGTCGCAACGCAAGAAGACCTTTTTTGCTTTTGTCTTTTCTTTGCTAGCACTAGGTTATTCTCGCCTTTTCAGCCATGAGCGTCAGGATTCGGGGTAGGCGAAAGAACGTGAGAGAATGCTTTCCTGATTTGTCCATTTGGCGATTCGGCTTACTTTTTTGTGGTATGATCTCCTGAAAGAGTCAGGAATTCGTTGACAATGAATCGAGGTTGCGACGGTGATCTTCCATATGCATTCGATGATTATGACGAATTTGACAGGGTCGGATCTGATGAATAACCCTGTGAAGCTACACTGCATGGTTATTGAGAACTGGTGATCGTGTAAGAAAAAACAATGGGACACGAACTTGGACAATCAAACAAAAGCCGAACAACTGACAGCACACACTGGCCGTATCCAAAACACAATCCTTCAAATAGAGTAGGAACTCGGTGTGAAAGAGCACACTCTACAACGACGGGCGTTCAGTGGTGGCATCGCTACGCACGCTCTATCTACAGCGTACTCCGAGAGCGAAATGACACCAGTCCTGATACTTCAAGACGACAATGACTAAATCTGAAACCTACTGCCAGTGTAACCGTTTCCTTCCCTTTGAACTGATCGCACATGTATGGAAAATGATACGTACATGAAGGAAAAAATACCAGGTGCAATATATCGACAAATTTGAGAATGTTATGAGAACACTTTTCAATTGTAATTTGAGAAAGTTTATGCCCTTGGTTTGTGTACATACAGAGTTCATCGATTTAATTGCCCTTTTCTGACTCGGGACATGTACTACATGAATAAGAGGTTAGACAAGGAAACTGAGGTCGTTCTGTTCTGCAACAAAATGTATCTGTCACTAATGTATTCACCGATCGAACAATTGACTGAAATCGAAGTGGTTAAGTATGGTTAATTGAACTTTTGCCGGTGTCGGCCACATGCATCGAGTGACGGTGGTGAAATATTCAGCTGTTGTTTCGTTGGCAATTATTATTCTTGAATCATTCTATCTGTTCCACCAGATCGTGCATTGCAGTGGTAGTGTCACCTCGTATTCTGGTGACTAGATTTCATCTGCCTTCTTAGGTAGAAAGAACATGGATACCTGGACGTCTCTCGCCACGAGTTGATACTTTCTTCATACAATGACTTTGCGGAAAACGAAACGTCTCGTTCTAGCTTTGTTGGCATGTTCCTTGACGGTTTTTTATTTGTTGCTTTACCAACAAAAGAGTGCCGAGATCTTCAATTTGAGGATGGTCCAAGGACCTATGGAAAGGATTACGCGACAGGCATACAACGAGTTCTCGACAATGAAGGTTGTGACAGACAAACGGGGTAATTCGGAAAGAAAGGGAGCTCAATTCGAACCGGGACTCCTCGTGCACTCAACTGTTTGCGACGTAGATAACCTTTTCCTGCTTTTTGTGGTTCATTCTGCAGTGCACCACCGACAACAGCGAACGCTGATACGAGATACATGGGGCAGAAAGAACAACATTTTTAAAAACCGTAGAATGAGGCACGTTTTCGTAGTAGGACTGGATAGTACGGTTGAAAAGAGCCACGTAGTGGTCAAGGAAGCTGAAACTCACAAGGACATCTTACAGGGAGATTTTCGTGACGTGTACCATAATTTGTCCCACAAGTTGGTGTTTTGGTTGCAGTGGGTTGCAACATATTGTCCCCAAGTGAAATACGTTTTGAAGTGTGATGATGACGTGCTTGTATACCCTGAGCACACTGTTGACTTCATAGAGAGCCTGAGATCAAGGGTCAAACTGCCGTTGTATGTTGGTTTCGGAAACGGTTGGACAACGCCCGTGCGAGATAAAAGTCCGCTGTTTTCCAAGTGGCGAGTCACAAGAGAGGAATGGCCCGAGTCATATTACCCATCTTTCGTTAGTGGTTTTGCCTCTCTTCTCTCAATGGACTCGATTCAGCTGCTTGCTATAGCTTTCACGGAGAAACGAGTAGAAAGGAAGTTCAACACGACGTGGAAACGATTTCCCCTTGATGATGTGTATTTAGGGGCGCTTGCCAGTGTTTCTGGTATCACACCAATAAGTTCTTTCGCCTTTTTCATCGCAAATATCGTTCCGACGCAATTTCCCAATCACAGTGAGTGCGATCACTGGAGAAGAGTTGCCGCTTTGATACACTTCAAAGAAGAAACCTTTAAGTCACAATGGAAAATTTCTCGTAGAATTGCCCTCCAGAGTCCAAGCTGCGGGTTATCAGAGCAGGAAAGGTTCCCAATTATCATTTAAGTATGTTTCAAACAGAGACTCAAAGGGCTGTCAAATCGTACATGTACAAAAACTCGAACTGGCGAAATAATTCAAATTTCCTTATTCGGGACACGCTTTGACCCCTAAATGATATGAATATGCATCAATTTTATAGTCAATAGATTACGTGAGTGAGAGGAAAAGGACGAAAAATTGAACAATGCTAAAAGTGTGATGATTTTAGTGGTGAGAATATCAGAAGGCCAGTCACCAATGGGCATCCTAGCTACGATAGAGGGCAGCACACCGAAACTCGGTCCTATACAATGGACGGCTTTTGTGTGGGAAGTTGATCAGGACCGAGTTGCCAGTTTCATTTCAATAGATTTAACCACTGGTGACACCTATTGAGGCAGTGAGCTAGGGTCCTCATTGTCTATCTACAGCCTTATTGTTTAATCCCTTCTCGAACAATAGACTCCTGTCAATCGCAATTATTACCTCAATTTTAAAACTCCTAACATATCAAGCGAAGGTTATGGGTTGATATCGTCATTATATTCTTTAATGTTAAAAACAAGGCATGGCTTGCATTTACATTAAAATCATCTTATAGTTTATAGTAGCCTACATTTTGATTTATTGTAACCGCGCCCAAGGTCAAGGCATACCAGTAAAGTATTGGATTTAAATTTTAGCGGAGTCCCGATGAATGAAGTGGGTATTCAACTATTCATAAGGATTTTCGATAAATATTTTACCACTATACATCAATAATATTTTCTGATCAAATCATCGTCCATATACATGTAGATGTCATCATCGATGTCGGTTCGAAAGTCTTCGTATTCATTGTCTTTGAAATAAGACTCTATTTCATCCTCGTAGTCTTCGAGATCACTATCCCAGTAGTAATCTTCATTTTCATCTGTCCCCATATCACCATCCTCTCCTTCCTCCTGGTCCTGTTCTTCCACTTCCTCCTCCAGTTGTTCCTCTTCCACTTCCTGTTCTTCTTCCTCCTCCTGGTATTCTTTTTGCTCTTCCTCCTCCTGCTCTCCCTCTTCTTCCTCCGGCTCATACCCTTCCTCTTCGACCTCCTGCATTTCCTCATCTTGGTCTCCTTCTTCCTCCAGCTCTTCATCTTCTCCCTGCTCTTTATCTTCCTCCTCAATCTCTTCATCTTCCTCCTCCTCCTCCTCCTCCTCCTCTTCATCTCTTCTCTTCTTCTTGTCATCTTCCTCCTCCTCCTCCTGCTCTTCATCTTCCTCCTCCTCCTCCTCCTGCTCGTCATCGTCCTCTTCCTCCTCCTCCTCCTGCTCTTCATCTTTCTCCTCTTCTTCGCGTTCATCTTCTCTGTCCTGCTCTTCATCTTCCTCCTCCTCATCGCTTTCATCTTCTCTGTCCTTCTCTTCCTCCTCATCACGTTCTTCATCAGTGTCGTTTTCATCGCGATCATCCTTGTCGTCGTCGTTGCGGTCGTCATCATTTTCTTCTTCATTGTCCATGCCACCTTCATCATCATCACCTTTTGCTAAATCCCGAGCAATGGCCAGAAGATTGACTCCAGACAGACCAGCCACCATTGCCTTCTCGACCAGCGAAGCCGAATGCTCCCGCACTCCCTCGGCGGCATCATCAATGTGAGACTTACACAAATTCATGAGCACTTGGAGTGAGGTGTTTTGCTTATCACCCGGTGTTGAAGGGGCATTGCAGACATCATAGCATAAGCGGTCCTGTTTTGTCACCTCAGTTGCGGCCTCGCTCTCCTGCATTATGTCTTCCTTCAGTGCCGCTGCCATGAAGCCAACAGTCCCCATGGCACCTAATCCAGTGATGACGTTGAAGCCTTTTGAAACCTTTTTCAAATTCTTCAATTTCTTCAAACTCTTCAAACCAGGATGATTCCCGACGGCGGTTATTGCTATAACAGCATTAAACATGTAGGCCAAACCACTGTACATGCCAGTAGCTGGTTTTGAAGGCTCTAAGGAAAGAGCTCCGGCTCCCAATCCGAATGTCAGTGCTCCAGAAAGTAACATGATGGCACCTGTTATGAAAGATCCAAAGCCTTGTGATGGTTCCTTGATCGGAGTCCGTGTTTCAAATCCTTTGGTAGAATCTTCTGTTTGGTTGCCTCCACCATCTCTCCCCATTCCCCCTTCGACACCAGATGCTTCCTTCGCCTCGGTATCTCTCTGTTTAAACAATCTTCCCTCGGTAGTATTGACTGCATCGCCTGCTTCAAACGGTTCAGGTCTATCCATATTCTTGACAAAAGCTGCTCGACCAAGACCTGCCACCAGAGGTGCTGCCAACGGTGCAGCAATTGTGGTTGGTTTCCTGGTGCGAATAGCTCCTTTCTTCACATCTTCATCCACCATTGCATCTTGTATTACACCTGAATTCATCTCAGCAGGTTCATTTGCAGCCGATGAATCAGTTGTTCCCACATCAGGCTCGTTCTCTGGCGATGGATTTCGATTTTGGTCAACATCCGCTGGAGCCCGTTGTTTGGATTCTTGTTCGAGTGTCGCATGTCGATTCGAGTCAGAAATGGTTGACGCATATGGCTGAATGTCAGGTCCGTGTGTTCCATCTACGTTGGTTACATTCATCACTTCTGATCCACTCGCAGCACCAAGACTTGTTGCTACCGCAGCTCCAGCGGCAATCGGTGTTTCGTCTGATGGCTCTGGAGCTGGTCCAGCTGCAGTTGGCTCAATTGGCTTTACCTCCTTCACTGAATCAGGCTCTTCAGTTGGCTTTGGTTCTTCAGTTGTCTTTTGTCCCTCAGCTGGCTTTGCTTCTGCTTCTTCAGTTGCCTCTGTATTCTGCTGGACTGGCTCTACTTCCTTGTCTGGTCGTTCTCCTTGAGTATGTCCCGACTCCTTTCTTGTCTCTGCTGCTTCTGCTTGGTTTGCTCCCTCAGTTGACTGAGGTTGCTCAGCTTTGGCGAAGGGCACTTCATCCTTACTTAAAACGCTACCATCAGTCACAGCGCCAATCAAAGTTGCGCCAGCAACACCAGCAAGACCTGCAATGATGAATGATAAAGGCGAAGTTTTAGGTTCAGCTGGACCTCCTTGTTCAGTTTCGTCATTTGGCTTTGTATCTTTTGCTGGCTCTTTCACATCAGATTTTACGACCTCTGCTGGCCCAGGTTCCTCTCTTTGCTTTGTGTCTTCAGTTGGTTTTGATTCCTCATTTGGCTTTGTTTCATCAATTGACTTTGGGTCCTCAGTTGGTGTGGTGTCTTCAGTTAGTTTTGCTTCCTCGGTCTCTTCAGTTGCCTCTGGTTTCTGCTTGACTGGCTCTACTTCCTTGTCTGGTCGTTCTCCTTGAGTAGTTCCCGACTCCTTTCCTGACTCTACTGCTTCTGCTTGATTTGCTCCCTCAGTTGACTGAGGTTGCTCGGCGTTGGCGACGGGAGATTCATTGCCTTCATCCTTACTTGAAATGCTACCGTCAGTCAGAGAGCCAATCAAAGTTGCGGCGGCAGCACCTACAAGACCTACAACGATTGGTGCTACAGGTGAAGTTTCAGGTTCAGCTGGACCTGCTGGTTCTTCATTTGGCTTTGTATCTTTTGCTGGCTCTTTCACATCAGATTTTACCACCTTTGCTGACCCTGGTTCCTCTCTTTGCTTTGTGTCTTCAGTTGGTTTTGATTCCTTATTTGACTTCGTTTCATCAGCTGACTTTGCGTCCTCAGTTTGCCTTGATTCCTCAGTTGGTGTGCTGTCCTCAGTTGGTTTTCCTTCCTCGGATGCTTCTGTTGCCTCTGGTTTCTGCTGGGCTGGCCGTACTTCCTTGTCTGGTCGTTCTCCTTGAGTAGGTTCCGACTCATTTCCTGACTCTGCTGCTCCTGCTTGATTTGCTCCCTCAGTTGACTTTCTTGACTCTGCTGCTCCTGTTTGATTTGATCCCTCAGTTGACTGACGTTGCTCGGCGTTGGCGACGGGAGATTCATTGTCTCCATCCGTAGTTGAATTGCTACCGTCAGTCACAGAGCCAATCAAAGCTAAGCCTGCAGCACCTACAAGCCCTGCAATGATTGGTGCTACAGGTGATGTTTCAGGTTCAGCTGGACCTGCTGGTTCTTCGTTTGGGTTTGTATCTTTTGCTGGATCTTTCACATCAGATTTTACGACCTCTGCTGGCCCTGGTTCCTCTCTTTGCTTTATATCTTCAGTTGGTTTTGATTCCTCATTTGGCTTTGTTTCATCAGTTGACTTTGGGTCTTCAGTTTGCTTTGATTCCGCAGTTGGTGTGGTGTCCTCAGTTGGTGTTCCGTCCTCAGTTAATTTTGCTTCCTTGGGTTCTTCAGTTGCCTCTGGTTTCTGTTGGGCTGGCCATACTTCCTTTTCTGGCCGTTCTCCTTGAGTAGGTTCTGACTCCTTTCGTGACTCTGCTGCTTCTGCTTGATTTGCTCCCTCAGTTGACTGAGGTTGCTCGTTTTTGGCGATGGGTGATTCATTGCCTTCATCCGTAGTTGAAAAGGAACTGCTACCGTCAGTTACAGAGCCAATCAAAGCTGCTCCTGCAGCACCTACAAGACCTGCAATGATTGGTGCTACGGTTGAAGCCTCAGGTACAGCTGGATCTTCAATTTCTTCGTTTGGCTTTGTACCTTTTACTGCTTCTGCCGGCGCTGGATCCTTGGTTGGCTCTGTGTCTTCAGTTAGCTTTTCTTTGTCAATTGGCTGTACCTCCTCAATTGAATCAGGCTCTTCAGTTGTCTTTTGTCCCTCAGCTGGCTTTGCTTCTGCTTCTTCAGTTGCCTCTGGTTTCTGCTGGGCTGGCTCTACCTCCTTGTCTAGTCGTTTTCCTTGAGTAGCTTCCGACTCTTTTCGTGACTCTGCTGCTTTTGCTTGATTTGCTCCCTCAACTGACTGAGGTTTCTCGGCGTTGGCGGCGGTTGATTCATTGCCTTCCTCCTTACTTGAAATGCTACCGCCAGTCACAGTGTCAATCAAAGGTGCGCCGGCAGCACCTGCAAGACCTGCAATGATTGGTGCTACAGGTGAAGTTTCAGGTTCAGCTGGACCGACTTGTTCAATTTCGTCATTTGGCTTTGTATCTTTTGCTCGATCTTTCACATCAGAAATTACCTCCTCAGCAGACCCCGGTTCCTCTGTTGGCGTTGTGTCTTCAGTTGGCAGATGTTTCTCAATTGGCTTATGTTCATCAGTTGGCCTAGATTCCTCAATTATCCTTGATTCCTCATTTGGCTTTGTTTCATCAGTTAGGTTTGGGTCCTCACTTTGTTTTGATTCCTCAGTTGGTGTGGTGTCCTCACGTGGTGTTCTGTCCTCAGTTGGTTTTGTTTCCTCTGCTTTTTCAGTTGCCTCAGGTTTCTGCTGGGTTGGGTCTTCTTCCTTGTTTGGTTGTTCTTCTTGAGTGGGTTCCGTCTCATTTAGTGACTCTGCTGCTTCTGCTTGATTTGCTCCCGCAGTTGACAGAGCAACGCCTGCAGCACCTACAAGACCTGCAATGATTGGTGCTACAGGTGAAGTTTCAGGTTCAGCTGGACCTGTTGGTTCTTCATTTGGCTTTGTATTTTTTGCTGGATCTTTCACATCAGATTTTACAACCTCTGTTGGCTCTGGTTTCTCTATTGTCTTCGTGTCCTCAGTTGCCTTTTCTTCGTCAGTTGGCTTTGCTTCCTCAGCTGGGAATTTAGTGGGCTTTACCTCGTCAATTGAATCAGGCTTTTCAGTTGGCTTTGGTTCTTCAGTTGACTTTTGTCCCTCAGCTGGCTTTGCTTCTGCTTGTTCTGTTTCCTCTGGTTTCTGCTGGGCTGGCCGTACTTCCTTGTCTGATCGTTCTCCTTGAGTAGCTTCCGACTCCTGTCGTGACTCTGCTGCTTCTGCTTGATTTGCTCCCTCAGTTGACTGAGGTTGCCCGCCTTTGGCGATGGGTAATTCATTGCCTTCATCCGTACTTGAAAAGGAACTGCTACCGTCAGTCACAGAGCCAATCAAAGCTGCTCCTGCAGCACCTACAAGACCTGCAGTGATGGGTGCTACAGGTGAAGCCTCGGGTACAGCTGGATGTTCAATTTCTTCGTCTGGCTTTGTACCTTTTACCGCTTCTGCTGGCGCTGGATCCTTGGTTGGCTCTGTGTCTTCAGTTAGCTTTTCTTTGTCAATTGGCTGTACCTCCTCAATTGAATCAGGCTCTTCAGTTGTCTTTTGTCCCTCAGCTGGCTTTGCTTCTGCTTCTGCTTCTTCAGTTGCCTCTGGTTTCTGCTTGGCTGGCTCTACTTCCTTGTCTGGTCGTTTTCCCTGAGTAGGTCCCGACTCCTTTCGTGACTCCGTTGCCTCTGCTTGATTTGCTCCCTCAACTGACTGAGGTTGCACGGCGTTGGCGGCGGTTGATTCTTTGCCTTCCTCCTTACTTGAAATGCTACCGCCAGCCACAGTGTCAATCAAAGATGCGCCAGCAGCACCTGCAAGACCTGCAATGATTGGTGCAACAGGTGAAGTTTCAGGTTCAGCTGGACCTACTTGTTCAATCTCGTCATTTGGCTTTCTATCTTTTGCTCGATCTTTCACATCAGAAATTACCTCCTCAGCTGGCCCCGATTCCTCTGTTGGCTTTGTGTCTTCAGTTGGCATATGTTTCTCAATTGGCTCAGTTGGCCTAGATTCCTCAATTGTCTTTGATTCCTCATTTGGCTTTGTTTCATCAGTTAGGTTTGGGTCCTCACTTTGTTTTGATTCCTCAGTTGGTGTGGTGTCCTCACGTGGTGTTCTGTCCTCTGTTGGTTTTGTTTTCTCTTCTTTTTCAGTTGCCTCAGGTTTCTGCTGTGCTGGTGCTTCTTCCTTGTCTGCTCGTTCTTCTTGAGTGGGTTCCGTCTCCTTTAGCGACTCTGCTGCTTCTGCTTGATTTGCTCCTGAAGTTGACTGAGCAGCGCCTGCAGCACCTACAAGACCTGCAATAACTGGTGCAACGGGTAAAGTTTCAGGCTCAGCTGGACCTCCTTGTCGAATTTCTTCACTTGGCCTTGCATCTTTTGCTGGGCCTTTCACCTCTACCCCCTCTGATGGCCCTGATTCCTCTGTTGGCTGTATGTCCTTGGTTGGCTTTTGTTTATCTGATTCCTCAGTTGGTGTGGTGTCCCCAGTTGGCGCTGTGCTCTGAGTTGGTGTTTTGTCGTCAGTTGGATATGCTTCGTCTGTTGGCTCCGAATTCTTAGTTTGTTCTACTTCTTCAGTAGACGTTGTTTCCTCAGTTGGCTCTAGATCTTTAGCTGACGTGAGCTCTGCAGCTTTTTCCGTTTCAGGTTCAGCTGGACCTGCTGGTTCTTCGTTTGGCTTTGTATCTTTTGCTCGATCTTCCATATCAGAAATTACATCCTCAGCATTCCCTGGTCCCTCTGTTGGCTTTGTGTCTTCAGTTGGCTTAGGTTCCTCAATTGTCTTTGATTCCTCATTTTGCTTTGTTTCATCAGTTGACTTTGGGTCCTCAGTTTGCTTTGAATCCTGAGTTGGTGTGGTGTCCTCAGTTGGTTTTGTTTCCTCTGCTTTTTCAGTTGCCTCAGGTTTCTGCTGGGCTGGTTCTTCTTCCTTGTCTGGTCGTTCTTCTTGAGTGGGTTCCGTCTCCTTTAGCGACTCTGCTGCTTCTGCTTGATTTGCCCCCGCAGTTGACAGATCAGCGCCTGCAGCACCTACAAGACCTGCAATGATTGGTGCTACAGGTGAAGTTTCAGGTTCAGTTGGACCTCCTTGTTCAATTTCTTCACTTGGCTTTGGATCTTTTGCTGGATCTTTCACCTCAGATTTTACCGCCTCTGATGGCCCTGGTTCCTCCGTTGGCTGTGTGTCCTCAGTTGGCTTTTGTTTCTCTGATTCCTTAGATGGTGTGGTGTCCCCAGTTGGCGCTGTGCCCTCAGTTGGTCTTTTGTCCTCAGTTGGATATGCTTCGTCTGTTGGCTCCGAATTCTTAGTTTTTTCTACTTCTTCAGTAGACTTTGTTTCCTCAGTTGGCTGTAGCGCTTTAGCTGACGTGAGCGCTGCAACTTTTTCTGTTTCAGGTTCAGCTGGGCCTGCTGGTTCTTCGTTTGGCTTTGTATCTTTTGCTCGATCTTCCATATCAGAAATTACCTCCTCAGCTGACCCTGGTTCCTCTGTTGGCTTTGTATCTTCAGTTGGCTTAGGTTCTTCAATTGTCTTTGATTCCTCATTTTGCTTTGTTTCATCAGTTGATTTTGGGTCCTCAGTTTGCTTTGATTCCTGAGTTGGTGTGGTGTCCTCAGTTGGTTTTGTTTCCTCTGCTTTTTCAGTTGCCTCAGGTTTCTGCTGGGCTGGTGCTTCTTCCTTGTCTGGTCGTTCTTCTTGAGTGGGTTCCGTCTCATTTAGTGACTCTGCTGCTTCTGCTTGATTTGCTCCTGCAGTTGACAGAGCAGCCCCTGCAGCACCTACAAGACCTGCGATGATTGGTGCTAGTGGTGGAGTTTCAGGTTCAGTTGGACCTCGTTGTTCAATTTCATTATTTGGCTTTGTATCTTTTGCTGTATCATTTACATCAGATTTTACCTTCTGCGATGGCCCTGGTTCCTTTGTTGGCTTTCTGTCCTCGGTTGGCTCTTGTTTCTCTGATTTCTCAGTTGGTGTGGTGTCCCCAGTTGGCGCTGTGCCCTCGGTTGGTCTTTTGTCCTCAGTTGGATATGCTTTGTCTGTTGGCTCTGATTTCTTAGTTTGTTCTGCTTCTTCAGTAGACTTTGTTTCCTCAGTTGGCTCTAGCACTGTAGCAGACATGAGCTCTGCAGCTTTTTCTGTTTTTTCAATTTGCTTTGGGTCTTGACTCTGCTCCGATTCGTCAGTTGGCGTTTGTTCCCCACTGGGCTTTGGTTCATCAGATAGAGTTTGTATTTGATTTGGCTCTTTCACATCACCTGTTGGCTCTGGTCCCGTAGTTGACTTGGATTCCTCACCCGTCTCTGCTACCTTAGTTGGCTGGGTTTTCTCACCTGGCTCTGGCTTGGTAACTGGTTCATCAGCTAAATCATCTGATCCAGTGAACTCTCCTTTGTTTCCTGTCTGATTTGAGCCTGTTTCATCTGTCGTACCCTTTGTTGGTTCATCAGCAGACTCAGGTGTCGATTCAGTGGGGCCTGATGCAGTTTCATCGCGTGCTTTAGTTGTATGTGTTTCATCTTTGGATTCGATTTGGTTGGGCTGAAATAAATGCGAACATGAATTACATGTACCTGACACTTCTCTTCGCAATAAAACTTATACTGTCGAATTTGTTTATTGCACGACCGACATTTTCCACTTAAAATATATTGAAATTACTTCATCAAAGAATGGCGTGGACAGGGCCCGTTAACCTGACCATAGATCTTTAACGTTTGTATTGAAAAACGTTCCCATATTGGGCACAAGGATATAATATACCGGGTATTTGTTTACAAAAAGAGAGGCAATTGAAAAATTTACCTTTCGATTGTTTGACTTAGAATCCATGGATGCCATTTCCTCAGCGGTCTCTCCCTCCATTATTCCTTTTTTCCTCACTTCGGTGTTTCATACACGCTGTCCATTGAAAGGGCGCTCACTTAAAGGCGTCCTGCTAAAATCGGAGGAGCGCAGGTTACGCTTCCTGCTGCTCCATGACTACATTCGATGATTCAAAACAACGTTTGCCGAGACTGCTGTCATTCAGTAACGTTGGCGCCAGCTTGGATTTACCCATAAGGTGTCCAGTGACGTATGAACAACATCATCTGTACAAAACTAATATCAACACTCGGACGCTTATTTTCTTTCGACACTGCATGGGATTGGCTGGACAAGATGAAATGAAACATTTTCAAATGATATGGCTTTACAGTGCCTAACTAACGGATGTCACAAAACAAAAGAAGTTTTCGTTTTGAAGATAGGTGGCCCTGCTGCCCTTTTTCCAGAATGCAACGTATGAACGAAGTGGAACAGAAAATGCTTTGTTGTTGCTCGCGACGCTGGTTCCGTTCAGCACATATTAGTCGGCAAGGAAGGTTAGAAAGAATCGGCCGTGTAAATGATAATGCCATTCCTAAAGCTGGATTTAGCTGCACGCGGTATGCGGATTGCGGAACGCGGTAAGCGGAAAGTGCAATGCATTTCGCATACAACAAATCGCTTCCACCAGGGATTCCGCGGCCCTATACCGCATTCCGCGTGTCAGCTAAATGCAGCTTAACGCAAGTTTTGCATCATAGCATATTCCACGCAGGAATAGGGACTTGCGTTGGTGTTTCGCGTTACCGACAATGGGCCGCTGCGTCTTCAGTGCACTGTTTATTTGAACATTTCGGCACAGAATACGCATCCAACTCATCCCCTAAAAGGAAACTGATATACGCCTACTTGGATTTTTTCGTGTTACATCTCCCACAGCTGCTTCAAAGCCTGGTTGCAAACAGAACATGCGAGTTATTAAACAACGCCCTCATATTGCAATATTCCCGTTCGTATATCCGAATGTGACATGACATTCTCATATAAACTGAAGAAATATTTTACAACGATTTTCTATCGGGCAGGCCACGAATTCACTTGGTCAGTGCAGTTCGTTCTGGGCACTATATGACGGGACGTTCTCCTGTTGATCTTAATTCTTCAGGATAGAGTGGACGACGAATTATACAAATTTATCGTATTAAGTCGAATCGTTCAAATTATCTTCTTCGAAAGCGATGGAGCAGCACCATCTCGTCGACATCGAAGGGCCAACTGAGAGCCAGAAGGGACTGGAAAACCCTTCATTCAACGATTCGGTAAGTTACTTTCGCGAATGCATATTTCATTTGCTGGTAGGTACTGTGAGAAGAAGTGTAGATAACACAAATTGAATCCTGTAACCAAATTGGATTCTCACTGAGTTAGGAGTAAATCGATTTTGCATTGTTGTAGATTTCATTATTCATATCAGCCTTCTTTTTCAAATTTCATCTCACGAACAGCTTCAATCGAAGTACAGTACATGTAAACGGCGCACAATTACACAAAGATAGATAATTGTGTTTGACAAACGTTTACGTGTTCAATGTGGACAAGGGGGAACTGGGTGTGAAAATCATCAGCGAATGAAGAGTTTGCCACTTTATTGTTTGCAGGTACCAGATACCCTTCAGCAAGAAGCAAAAAATGAGAAATCTCCGCTGATCGAGAGTGGCCAGGAGAAAGGGAGCAAGGAAAAACCGGAAAAACCCGAAGGCAAGAAAGCCCCCGCGGCCAGATTGCGAAGACGCCCTCGCAAGCCACAGCCTTTTGAAGGCGTGGCTGGCATCGTTCAAATAACTACCGGTATTCTCAGCTTCGCCATTGGAATGTCGATCCTCTCCCTTCGGCCAAAAGACTATGCTCTTCCTATTTACGCCGGCGTTGGGTTTGCGCTAGCTGGGTTAATCTCCTTGATGTCGTCAGTCAAGCGGATGAACAAGGATTTGTGGATCGGGTCTTTGGTTGTCAATTCCTTATTTGCGGCCGGAGCGATTGCAGCTGGAGTCTACATCTTCCTCACGCTGTACTGGGATGTCGAGGCTATTCCAAAACTACGAGATATCGATGACATGGACCGCACTTGTGATCAACTTCACAGTGTCCCCAAGGCGTCTTCGATCGCGACCAATAATGCCACGCACGATCTCCTGGTTGAGCTGTGTCATTCGCATGATAACAAAATGGACAAGGAGGATCAGGATTTTGTCGTCATTATGATTGAGAAAGCTGTCGTTATAGTCATGTTTCTCGTCTTCCTTGTGGCAGCGCTGTACCAACTGGGCCACGATGGAGAGAAGGTCGACCGACACAGCAAGATAACAGCTGCGCTCAGACGACGCCAGGATGAACGAGAAAAAGAAAGGGGACGGGAGCAGGTTCAACAATCGGTCCATGATCGACAACAAGACCAACAGTCGGAGGAGAGCTCGGGTGACTTTGGCGAGGCATTTGACAGGCTGACAGGTCAAGCAAAACGACGAATGGACGACTTTAGCGATGGGGTGGATAAGCTGAACAAGCTGAAAGATGAAGGCGTGAAGAAGATTGACGACCTGAAGGCGGGCCTGGAGAAAGCCAAGGAAGCTAAAGAAAAGGTTGGCGAGCTCAAGGATACGCTTATGGGGTACAAGAAATTGTTGCCTTTCTAAATTACAATTGACTTTGGTTCCCCAAAGCAATAGTTGGTTTTGAAACAATATAACAGATCAAAACACGATAATCTATTAATCTACATGTATAATAAATATGATGACATTAGTGAGCTTAAGAAACCAAACGTTAACGCTAACGCTAACGCTAACTACGTCAAAATGACGTCACCCCCAGAAGAAATACAACGAATTCATTCGAGGTGACGTCAAAATGATGTCATTAACGTTAGCGTTAGCGTTAACGTGTGGTTTCTTAAACTCATTATTGTAGCTTACATTCGACGAAAGGCGCACGATTACAGGCCGATCTTGAAATATCAGGGCGTAACGGTCACTACGCCTTCGGAGAAAAGAGTGTATAGTCCGAATATGTAGTGATATCAACCCTTTGATGGTTCCAGATGACTTAGGCCTAAAAGTTATGAATATGATCGAATAGAAGGCGGTTGAAGTGTAGCCTTTCCTTGACCTACAGGAAAACAACGAGATCTGAACTTCTTCCATAAACTGACTTTTTCCCGCCATTTTGCGTGGTAGATATACATGTAATGAAGAAATTCACTGTAATATACATGGACGGTGACCAACCAGGGAAGGTCCCACTGTAACTCTCCGAAGTCACGTCTATTCTCCAGGGAAGGTCCCATTGTAACTCTCCGGAGTCATGTCTATTCCCAGCAACCCGTTGCAATATCTGTGATTATCCTTCTATGATGATACATGGTGGTATGGAAAAAGATGCTTTTACGACACACGTTTGCTGTACATTAAAAGTGTGTTTAAGACTTAGACGCGTGCAACTTCGTCAAATGCATGGTGGAAGTGTGTGCATTTTGTTAAGTTACACGCGTCTAAGTCTCAGAGCCAATTCATACTTCTCCGTTTTGCGCTTGTCCGTTCCATGTTTATGTGTGGTACCAACAATAAAATTACTTTTTCTACCACGCATTCGCATAGTCATAGGAAACGGACACGCGCAAAGCGCAAAACGCAAAGTATGAATCTACCTTTAGCCTAAACACCCTTTATGAATACGTACATGTAGCCTACATGTACTTTGTCTACACCACCTCATACCATGTTCATGTTTTTGTTTGATAAACAGTTAGATTCTGTAATCACGTTTCTCAACAAGGTGGAGGTTATCCGCATTAATAGGAGCCACCAGTGAAATGGAATAGGAGCTGTCAGCGAGTTGACCACTAGGTGTCACTAGGGCCCAATTCAATGCATGTAGCGGACCCAGTCATTATCGATCGAGCAGCGATCATAATAGATTTCCTGTACATTTGGTCCGCTAAGACTGTGCTGCCATCTGTTAGCAATATGCGCGGCTGACTGCTCCTATTGTCAATATCGCTCGGCCCACAAGTGAACTCGTGTCGTCCAGATGGCACCCCAGATATCGATGATTCATCTGAAAGTGCTGCCACCATTTGGAAAGTTGCGATAACACAGCTTTACGTTATTTTGGGCGCTGTGAAAGTTCTCATCCTAGTGTAACTTAATCTAGTCAATAAAGCACCGGAAGCATTCAAAAATCCATTAAATGCATTTAGAGCCAATGTCGTTGCACACTACATGTACTTGAATGTACGGTACCGTATGGTAACAGATAATTGTCGTAATGCACGTGACGCGGGTGTTGCTGACTATGGGGTTTACGAACCGGTCACAGCAAATATTACATATATTTGCGTTTTTAAACCCGTCCTCTTGCCTGGGATTGAAATGGTCCATTTCAGTACCGGTGCGATATACATGTATGTACTAACAATGTTTGTGTACATCATGGAACGCAACACCAACCACATGTATAATGTAGATTTCCTCCACAGCTGACAAAAGCAACTCCACGAACCTTTCCAGCCTGGGCCGCCAAGTCCATCGATCAGCCACCGATCCTGAATGTCATTCCCACTCGTTTTTTTTCTGGCAAAAGAATGAGGTAGTGTAATGAGCAAGGCATCGTATCATATGCTGAAGAGGAGACTGGAAGTTGCGTCGCATATTGTGGACGGGGCTTTATGACCAACAAAATATGGTTCCATTTAAGGCTGCGTATCCATAGACTGTTCGCTTGTGGCATATTCCCTTGTTCCGTGCACTTGAGCCGTTAGGACAATAAGACCTGGCCTTGTGCTCTATGGAACGCCCAGTAAGCAAATCAATGGTTCATTCTCTGTGTTCAAAGAGAAGAAAAGCACAAAAATTGACACACAATATATGATAAATAAAAAAGGCAATTTCCAGAGTGTTTGCGAATTTTCGACCCCAACCGGGGTCTTCTTCAGGCTGGAACTTTACAATCCGAAACTCTAGAACAGTCTGCGTATCCATAGACTTTTGGACTGTTCTAGAGTTTCGGATTGTAAAGTTCCAGCCTGAAGAAGACCCCGGTTGGGGTCGAAAATTCGCACAAACACTCTGGAAATTGCCTTTTTATTTATCATTCATTCTCTGTGTGGTGCGTCACAAGGTCACAAGCGAACAGGGAACAAGAAAAAATGCCACAAGGGAACAGCCTATGGATACGCGGCCTTACATCTCCCTTGCTTTTTGAAATACCTTCCGCGAGCGATGGTCTGCCCTTATAGTTCATGTCGTTCGGGAGTCATCAATGAAGGCCAATGACTCGGATGCCTTAACGACAGTGCCAATGATATGTTCGATCACGACTGTGGAATTGGCATAACTCCAGTTGGGCTTAGAATAAGTGTGGAACCAAAGATGGTTCGTATATGATATACTGCGTGGTAAGTTAGAGAAATTTTCCTTTTCCAATCTCTCGCATAGAAGCTTTAGTTCATACCGCAAACGGTGTCTAAATGCTCCACAAATGCGATCTCTGAATAAATATTTGCGCCCTGGGTCGAATGTTGGAAGGAAGTAGTCCGGTGGTGCCAGAAACATTGGCGAAGAACTGAAGTTTCTAAAAGGCATCGCTTTTATGTAATGATGAAGAACTTCTGCCAGCATGACTGGCCCGGTTTTCTCCACAACCGAGATTCCACGGCCAGTTTTGAAATAATGTGGTATAAACTGTATGACCATCCTGAAGAATGGGTGTTGCGGTCGGCAAGCCATCAGAGCGTTGCAAGCCAATTTTCGACGTCGCCATAAAAATCGTGCGTGAACTTCGGGTTCCTGGCTGAGGATGCAGGAATAATTTGATATGACGTCATCCAGAGGGCGGAGGACCTGGACGTCTAAATCTGCATACACCCCTCCAAACCGATGCAAGATGAAATACCGCATGATATCTGCTCTCTCAATCTGTTCACTGTAAGCTTCGTAATATTTTAGATATTCGTGATAATGCCTTTTTATCAAGTTAAGTCCGTCAGCATCAGTCCAGAACCAGTACTGCCATGATGGATGAAAGGCAGTCCAACTTCTCATCCAATCAGCAAAGACCCTGGGGACACGTGACGTGCGCCATGTTTGGTGAATAATGAGAGGAATCCCCGAGGATGCTGTCGTTAGTTTTGGGATGACACCGGGTGTTGCTAAAGTCCATTCCTTCTTCACTTCACCCAGGGTTGTCAGATTCGGAAGCCCAGCAGACNAAGGGACCCATAGTAAATTCTCAATGACTCAGGAGTTGTAGGCCTTTTTCGAGTCGTGTCATACCCATCCCCTCCCCGATGTGTAGCGAGTTTGATAATAAGCGTAAATCATGAGATGAAGAATAGCCTCGAAAAAGGCCTACAACTCCTAAATCCTTGAGAATTTACTATGGGTCCCTTTTGGAAAGTTGTAGGGATTGGTCTTGTCTCCCTATTGCAATCCCCGGAGGAGGTATAGCGGTAATTTTCAGCCCTTTCGAGCAATGAACTTACTGCATGGCTGTTTACCGGAAGTGCCCCAAGGCATCAAACGTGCCATGCAAAAAGAGAATTCATGAAAACGACGAAATGCACTCGGGTTATACATGTACTTCATGACGTCATCAGTTTTGTGGTCACGTGCATCTTGGACGAAATTTTCAGTCTTGGACGATATTTTTCAATCTTGCACTGTAATTGTAATTCTTGCCGTATGATTTTTAGGTCTTGGACTATATTTAAAAATCTTGCAATGTTTTTTTTTTCAATTTGGTAACATTTTTTATTTAAATTCTTGTAGCGATTTTTACATTCTTGGACGATATTTTTCAAATCTTGGAGGAAATTTTACAATTCTTGGAGTATATTTTTTTAATTCTTGCAGTGCTTTTTACATTCTTGGACGATATTTTTCAAATCTTGGAGGAAATTTTACAATTCTTGGAGTGTATTTTTTTAATTCTTGCAGTGATTTTTACATTCTTGGACGATATTTTTCAAATCTTGGAGGAAATTTTACAATTCTTGGAGTATATTTTTTTAATTCTTGCAGTGATTTTTACATTCTTGGACGATATTTTTCAAATCTTGCAGGAAATTTTCCAATTCTTGGTGTATGTTTTTTATTATATACTGAAAATTAAATTCTTGGGCTGTACTTTTTCAAATCTTGAACGAAAAATCAGTCTTGAATAAATTCCGCTTCGGCATTCCATACATGCATGCGGCATGTATGGGTTTTAAAAGCCCTAGCTTTATTTTAGACACGGCGATTCATGTGTAAACGCAAAAAGCCCGTGCTGAGCCCGGATTTTTATGTAGTGTAAACAGGGTTAATGAAGCCACTGTTATACCGGCGTGTCAATTAGGTCGTGTTTACGTAGAGGTACACGGTAAAGGGACACGCTGGTGAGCAATGGTCTAATAAAAGCCTTGGTTACACCTGTCTGAAAAAGTCCGGACTTTTTCGAAGCCCGGGTCTGATTTAAGCCCGGGCTTTTTGAGCATGTATGGGTTTTAAAAGCCCGGGCTTTATTTAGACACGGCGATTCATAGGTGTAAAGCACTTTTTCCACGGTACAATATTATTGCACAATATGGGGCCCAAAATGGGTGTCATGTGCTCCTGGCATAATTGATGGAAGAAAGATTGGCGATAAAATTGCTCATTTTGATCCTCATATTGTGCAATAATATTGCACGTGGATAGGGCGCTTTAACGCAAGAAGCCCGGGCTGAGCCCGGACTTTTATGTAGTGTAAACAAGGTAAAAGAGTTCATGACCATGAAACCTTTGTCCGCCAGCGTGTCCGTACATCTCTATGTAAACTCGGCCTTAGGCTACCGTTTAGCACTAAAATCTCAGCCTTCAGAATGTGCTCAATTAGGTTCTTTGGTATAGGCCTAACATACACATTATCAGAAATGAATAGGGATCATTTTGAACTCGGAACAAAAGGTGTTAAAAATTGAGACAAAATACAGGTCATTCCATCCACCCAGAAGCACGTCGCAGCAGATATCCCAGCAGTAAGCCGCGTTGCCCAATCAAGCAAAAATGGAAAACTCGTGAAAAACGGCCATGTGGGATTCCCCGTTCTTTTGTTGTCTAGGCCTATTTTCTTTCAACCAACCAGGAAGAACGCTCACGGTGGTTTAGCATTACTTAAACCAACAAGAGTTTGACGTCTCCACTTTGATCCAAATGGGCGTGGAGCCTACATGTAGTTGGACGAACCAATATTAACTGATATCTTGATATTCCAAATCAGGCACAAGAACAGAAGGAACAATCGGGAAATATCGCGTAACCTTCTCCGTTCCAACATGGCTGGTGCTGAGGAAAGAAAACCTTATTTCCAAGGGATTGTCGAGCACAAGACGAAGGGAAAGAAGGAGGTAAGGCTGCTTCCGCTTAGCGTACACGCCATGTCGACAATTCACAAGGCGAACTTTTATCCACACTTATAAGTGTTTGGAACCACTGACAGTACAACCAAGAAAAAGCGAAAAACCAACCATAGACCACTTTCTGGCCAGTGCTCAGGGCTGTAGGCCTGCTAGACGGGCATTTCGAAAAATATCCAAAATGACGACACGAACCCCCGATTCCTTTCAGAAATACGTGGCGCTCTATGCGTGTCTCATCGGAAGGCAAATCTACATTTATGATGACATCACCAAGCAAAACCTGAAGGGCATGTTGACTTTGGACATTTCGACCAAGATCAAGATAAAGGAGAAGGGCGGGCATCGGATTGAGCTGACGACAAGGGATGTTGATAACGGTGTCACATTTTTCAGGAAAAATACATTTCGGGTATGTTCAAGTATCTCTTCCTTCCTACATGCACATGACGGCATTAACTTGGAAATAATTGGGAACATCTGAAGAAGAGGCTTACATGTAGATGACCGGATTTCCCCGAGTTACGAAAACAAGAGATTTGTCTTCCGGACACGAATTTCAAAAACGATTTCCCGGTCATGAATGGATCGTGCAACGGTGGATCATGACGTACGAAACGTGTAATTTCTGGCCCATCCCACGCAGGAAAATGAGACGACCATTTGATCCTTCTTTTCAAGCGTTAAAACTCCTTCATAATTCATTTTTCTTGCTTTAGTGTGAAGCCAAGGGAGACAGAGACATCTGGTATGCTTTCATTCATGCAGTGGCAAAGGTGAGTTAGGTAAATCGCCCTTGGCACTTTGTAGCGGGAAGAATATCCCATCAACTATATGTCCTGACTTCCAAATGGTTCCGTTCGCTTAAAGTCAGACGCATTCTTCCTGGGAAATGGTTGGTTTCACATTGTCTCAATACCCCATGAAATCATTTCTATCATCTATTAGGGCAACATACCAAAGGAATTACCATTATCACCAGCTGTCATGTCGATGATAGACGCGGCTAAAGCAGACTGCGTGAAGGTAAATCGTGGACATGGTGGAAGGAGGCCCAGCGTGCCGAACCTCTACGGCTTCTTTGCCGGACCTCCACGACCTACCGCAATGCCCATCCAGCCATCGGGGACTAACCGTCAAACACCAGACTGGCAAGAAACGCCTCTTCAACATCTATCCTATGGGTTCGAATCCATCGATCTGCATATGTCCCAACCAAACCAACGCCGAAGCTCGGATGATTTGGAGATTAGCCGTGGCGTCCGGCGCCACGAGCCAGTGCGCTCAACAAGCGACAAGCAACCGAGTCGCCGCCTTTCCCCCGTAGTTTCTTCAGACTCAGATGAAGAGTACCGGATTTGGACTCCGACTCCTAGGAACTCTGGCGAATATGACGGCCGACAGACAAACAAAATGGTACGTAGAGAATACTAGAAATCTTACCAATTAGAGACCGGGTACCAGTGGGAGAATCAAGTCAATGAATTGAGACGACTTTCGAACTTGACTTCATTCCAGTTCTTTGCACTACGTTTCGCGTCGTGTGGTATTATAGAGTTTTCGCAAAGCCCCCAAAACGCCAACGCGAACGTCTATCCTTTTGTTCGGTGCTCTTTTCCGTGGCATCGAACAATGGGTTTGGCGTTCACGTTGGCGTTTCGGGTGCTTTGCGAAAACTCCCTACTAAAAGTGAAATATAGGTACATGTAAGTAAGCTGTAAGTTACAAACCAATGCCATCGACATTCCTCAACATGCTGAAGAAACTCACCAACAAGTCACGAACCGTCCATGCAGGGAGCACAGTGAACTTTGATAACCGCCCATACTGCATGTCTGAGAAAGAAATGTTTTATACTTTTTTCAGGGGCACAAGTTTTTCACGAACGAAACAATGAATCAGAGGACTCCAAGGTAAGTGCACCAAACCCGGTTCGATCATCATTCACCAGTTGGCAACAAGGCCCTCATTTTTAAACGGACTGTCTGTAGAATATACTAGCTAATAGCAATCTTGGTGTTTAACCATCGACCAATGCCATCATCAGCAACTTTTCCAGCCTTCACCTCAATTTTATCATGAACTCTTCCTCTCCTGCAGGTGGTTCTTCGAGAATTGCAGTTCGCATGAATCTGAATTGATTCTAACCCTTGGCAAGAAATACGGCAACATTATGATGAGGGAAAGCACGGGCGAAAACGGAAGTTACGTCATTGATACAAGGAAGGAGAAAGCAAGGTAAGAGGATTCCCACTCACTGCGGTTTGATTTCAATAAGATTTTGTGCAACCTGATGTAAAGCACGCGCTCGAACGGTTGTTGTCAACATAAAACTTCATGCAGACGGTGATAAATCGTCGATCCTGTCCTACAAACTCCGGAGGAGGTTGGGGAATTGCACTTAGGAGGCTGAGTGAGTGACATAGCATTCAACCTTTTCTTTCAGCGGTGCGGTTTTGAAACACACCTCGATCTTCCGAACGAGAGAAGGCAATTTCACAATAGATACCGAGGACGCCAAAGTAGGTTTAGCTCAAGTTTGTACCGTTAGCTTAAAGGTACTGTCCCGGGGTGCTGTCACAATGAAGCAGTTATCAAAACGTCCTGCCCCGCCCTAAAAAAATCGTAAAACGGCTAGAACGTGGCCAAATAATGGGTCATATGAATAAAGACTAGCAAATGCTTTTACTTCAGACTTGTACAGCATTGCGGAGACCATTTGTATTGCAAAATTCAAGTAAAAGTATTTACTAGTCTTTATTCATATGACCCAATGCCAGCACCCTTCCCGTCCAAGCCCGCCGTCCATGAAGTTCGTAAAGTCGTCACAACGTTCACTACGTTCGCACACACAGTTTCAGCCCGTTCGGCAACATTTTCAAGAATGTCCTGAGAACTAATTTGGTGTGATGGGGCATTCGGCACGCCGCTGATAGCGACAGAGAGGGGGAGGTGAAGCGCGGGACATTTGGTTTCGCGCATGTGATTTTGAGAGTTGTAGGCAAGACCCGTGGAAATGTACCAAGGGGCGGCGTATCCTGAACTGCGGTCCGCGATATGCCGACAACCTGGCATCATATCTAATGAATGTGTTCCTTTGTCAGTCTTGTTTGTTGTTTGCAACCATTGATCAGAGCGCCACCATTCATCCAAAATGGCCACCATTCATCCAAAATGGCCGCCAAGGCAGCCATGTTAGCTTAAATTCACTGACTGTCCAACAAACAGCAAAGGCCAATCAATCATGTGTCGGGGCTTAAGAACTAGATATTTAAAACATAAACATCATCGAGCTCTTACTTCCAAGCATTCGATAATACGACAGGGTTCTCTGAAAATTGGTGTTTCAGGAGGAATTTTCTTGCCTCAATGAAGTCATGGATTACATGACAAACTATGTGGGAGGCGATCACATAAAAATGTCCACGAATGACAAAGCTTCTATCATTGGAGGTGCAAATGAGCCAGGTAAGTACTGACTGGGGTGAGAAAATGGTGTGGAACACGTAAGTTCTGTAGGGCAAGGACGTTCTTCTAAACAGTGTAGCTACACCCTTCTTCCCCAAACGGGAAAAGCCTAGCGCTGTCAAGGTCAACAGACAGAGAGACCAATCGACAAAATCAAGAGAAATAAACATTAAGTAAGAGCAAAAAACATGAAAAAAGACCAAAATTACTGTTAAATCATTTGACATACTATTTCAGCCCCAAGAAAATCAACTGCAAGGACACCAGTTGAGAGGAGAGGTGAGTGAACCGACCCTCACTTCCGCTGAAGATATACATGTATTAGGCTAATTTCCCTAAACGTTGGTGAGAAGTGCTATCACTCTCAATCAATAGTTATGAATGCTAGAATTTCCAACCATATCTATATTTCCCTACGTGACCGCACACAATTTCATGTGAGTGAGGGTGACATCCAGAACCAGCGCCAAGAACCACTGATTACCACATGTTGACTCTTTTCAGGACCTATCACAGCAACTCGTCCACTTTGGACCAGAGACACAGGTGAGCATTCCAGCATCGCTAGAGATTCTGTACGCAGGCATGACAGAATGATGGGAAAGGGTTGTCAGATTCAAATATCAGTGCCTGTCACCCATGAAGTGACGGGTTCGATTCCAAATCCAACACTGAGGGCCGTATTCTAGAACGTTCCTTAACATTAAGGTCCACCTTAAATCTATTGTTCTCGATGGTTTTACAATAGACTTAAGGTCGACCTTAACGTTAAGGAACGTTCTAGAATACGGGCCTGAGAGTGCAGGTTTTCCTTGGCACTCTTGTTTCCCCTTGTGGCGCATTTAATGGTGCAATATTTTGCCAATGGCATATATTTTCACTGCATTTCGAACCTAAATCACGATGGCTGATATTCATAAAACGTAGCACATGCTTTTACTTCAGGTTCTGCAATACATTTACATTGGACCTCGCTGTGCAAATCTTAAGTAAAAGCATTTGCTATTTTATGAATACCAGCCAATGGCTTGAATGGTACTGAAACGGATGTTTGTATTGCTAATGTTTCAGGCTATGACAGTCCAGATGAATCCCATGGAGATTATTGTGATATGGATCAAAAAAGCCCAAGCTATGAAGCAATTGATGAATTGTACACAAAGCCAGACCCTATCGAACCTGATTATGATTATCTCCCTGATCGCTCTAATGAGACGAACGAAAGCCAAATACCCTGTACGGTGGATTCACCCGCAGGTAAGGTGTCCAAGTAATTTATAAAACATATTCTCCATTCATGACAGTAATGTCTTTTCAAGTGATTGTGCACGTAAAATAGGAGGCGGCACACATTCGGACTAGATGTGACCCGGTCAATTTAGCAAAAGCAGGCACTTGTCGGAGGTGATCATCAGTTTACTCAACTTATTATCACTGCTGTCCACTACTATTGTCAACTTGCAGAGATGTACATTTCAGCTATTGTGATTTTAAGTCCATTAACCCTTTCCTCAGTTGCAACAGGGATCACTTTTGCTAGATCTGGTCACAGATTTAGACTTACCTACAGTTTGAATATATCTTCGTAGAAAATTTCAGTTTTTAACAACACAATGTCAATGGTTTATGACTTGCAAGTGACTTCACAGACATATTCTTATATTGCAGATGGTGGAAATGATGAGCCCGTTTACTGACAAGCTAAGACAGGCCTGTTCATCACTGAAATGGTATTTCCATGCCTGGACTTCTTCAGTTACCAACTTACCATTCCATTGTTCTAACATTGCAACAAGTCACTTAATACATGTCGTGAAGATCTTATCGGACATGCCAGATACAGAATATCACGAACATTCTTTCAGTTGAAACAGCATATTCACCATACGAAAAAATGGAAACTGGAAAAAAGATTTACCTCCAGGAAGCACATTTTTTTCAGGAGCATTCTGCTTCCTGCAAATTTTGGTTTCGCAGAGCAATCTGTCCAGTGACCTGGTGAAATCATCTGGAGGATGAGAATATGAGTAGTGTCTACTCACTCTCATCCTCATTATCTATTTTTTAGATAATAAACCTATATATACACAATGTATTTAAATATGCAAAAATTGACCATGCCGATGGTTATCTTTTTCAAGGTTTACAACTAGTCCTGTCCATTACAAGTAGAATAGATGACAACCAGCTTTAACAGTAACACTAGGCGAGGGGTACGAGTCCTTGCAATGCTAACCATCAGACACCAGTCAGTAGGGAAAGATTACATCACCACATACCAAGGCCCAAATTCTTCGATTCTAGCACTTGCAATCAGGCCAATGACATGACAGCTGATGAATTGTATCATACTTTAATCAAGGAAAATGAGAGTTGTCTAGGCCTACCTAAAGATATGGGTTTTCAACAAGCACATGATTATCAGGAATGTCCGAAAAACATTCATCACACTGATAGGCCAAAGCATGTGAATACCTGCTGGAAAACCTTAGAAAATAAATCTAACAAAAACTCATTTTACAATACAATCTAAGTAGGCCCAGCAGGGAAGTCTTTGATATGCCACGTGTGCACTAGTGTCAAGGTGTACATGTTCTCCTTTCTGCTTTTGTGAACATGATAATCATACTGGCACACAATTGGTGCATGGGCGTTAAGGCACAAAAGAAATTCTTATTGAATTGCCCAAACCCATCACAAAGATTGCCCAATAGTTCAGTATTCCTTAAAGGCCTAGTCCATCCTCCCACCCCACTTCACTTTTCAGCAAGTCAAGCCATGACTTGTTCAAAAAAATATATCCGGTACCATGGGGAATGCTGACTGGTTACTTGAAAACAAATGAGATCGAGTGTGTTCAGATATTTGTAAAATTTGTAATGATTTTTAGTTAGACATATCAAGTAGAACCTTTAACAGAAAAAACTTCTTATTCTATAAGAACTTGTCACGTTATTGGTGCCAGTTCAGCCTGATTTGAGCTGTCATACTTCCAAACTTCCTGATTGTTTCTTTGTTAACTCTTAGAGTGCACTTGTAAAAACAGTAGACTTCATGCAGCGATGTACTTTCAAAATTTTTTGTCATAACTTCGAACTTGTCCAAATATATTCAACACTTTTTCATGCCAAGAATGGGCTCACCAAGTGAAATAAAAACATACATATATATCCATATTAGTTGAGGAATACATGTATACCAAAGGTCACAAAACTGGGACAAATAAAAAATGTAGCTTACGGTACATGTATATCTAATGCCAGTGCATCTGAACTGGTAAATGGTGTAAAGACATTTCTTGACAATATGTTCATAAAAAAATTGTCTCTCACAAGGTGTAATGTCAGAAGTTTCATTCAAAAGATCTGGTGCATGAAGAACTAATGGGGGTACCGGACGAAGCATAAAATGCGCCATGCGACCAAGAAAAGGTAAATGCTGGGGGGTTGAAAAAGATCACCGTCTGGAAGTGTGTACATGTAGCAAACTTTTATTGTTGTATTTATTAAGTCTTTTATGTGTCGAGGTAATGTGTGCAGTTTTTCCAATGAAGTAAATTCTATGTACTTTTCTGATTATACAATCCGGTTGTTGGTTTGTTGCTCCACCTCCTGATCCCCTTATGAAGAAACCAGCAACCTTTCTACGCACCTCAACAGAGATCACTGTGGTATAATCAGGAGTGGATTCAAACAGAAGACAACACAATCGGTTTCTTTTATTTCTCTTCTACACAATCCAGCAACACATGCCATGGAATGTTAGTTGATAAGTTCGAGTGCTACACCACGTGTTGATGGGGCTGACTATTGAGTCACATAGAGTTCATGTCGGATTATAGCGGGGCTGTCTGGGGTAAATATCTCCAGGGGATTTACCAACAAAACAATGCAAAAGGAACCTGGTGGAAAATTCTATCATCCCCCGGATTTCAGGTGACGTTCTCATGCAATTCGTGGACATTATTTTGGGAATTAGCAAAACGGAAGTATCTACAACAGGAAATAATGCTGCACTTCCCTCAGAAATTCAAACTGATAACTGATCATGCAACATGTAGACATGATCAGTGGAAAAGTGCACACTGACCTAGTTAATGAGACCACACAGATTAAGATTGAAAAGAAAAAGATGGAGGAAGAAATGTTACTTCTTTTATCATTTATGATACTATGTTTTGTATAAAAACATCCAGTTTAAATGTGTGCTACATTCTACATAAATGTATGTACAAGACATTCGGTGAACATTAATTGTGACATCTACCAGTGAGTATAAGATGCAGGAACTGAGAAAATGCATGTCATTTTCCTAATTTTGCAATGCTTATGTCGGAGCAAGGACGGATAAGATCAGCAGATGTTCTGGGAGGTGCTGTACATTGATTGAATATTCATTGGCTGGTATTCATAAAAGCTAGCATGTGCTTTTACTTAAGGTTTTGTGGTACATTAATACATTGGACCTTCCTGTACAAATCTCAAGTAAAAGCATTAGCTACGTTTTATAAATAACAGCAGGCCCACTGATCTTATCATTCACATCAATTCGACACTCAGGAACAAGATTCGTTAAGTAATCCATATGATGATTACATCCCAACATCATGTATTGTGTACACATTCCACATTCACATACACAGTGCTCTTTCTCCAGTTGCAAAAGAATCGAATACAAATTCACTTAATAGACCACAACATTCATGAGAACCACAGAGTTAATTAATTTGACAAAATGAACCTTATCGACATAACATCCCCAACATTAGGGACTTAAGTGCAGCCACTTGTTGCGTGTTAACCATAGATTCAATTTGGATAAAACCCAAGATACGCACGATTCAGTATTACATGTAGAAATCATGAAATCATGAAAAGTATGGCAGATATACATGTATGAAATCAACAATGATTAAAAGTAACAAAACATAGTAACAAAACATGCAAAATATATGTAAAACTTCAACTCACCTTATACGACGGGGAGTACCAAAAGGCAGTGCAGTGTTTAGAAACTATTTTGCTGACTGTCTTAATGTACATTACAGATGGTATTTTTCTGCCTCTCCATTCTCCCCATGTTTACTCTGGACTTTCCTCAGGGATTGCCAAAAAAAAATCTTTCAAGATCTTCCACTGAACAATTTAGCCCAGACTCTTGTTTTTTTCCTGATTATTGTTTGTCTATTTCGATACAAACCCACACGATGCTGAAAGGTTTGAATGAAGTTGAGAAATAATAAAACGATGCGGGCCGTCCAACCGAACTTCTTGTTTCTAATTTGCTTTCAGTTCAGTCAGTGGCATGGCCAGTTTAGCAGGATTTATAGTAACAGACTTGGTACAGTTGTATGTCTTGTAGATACCAATGAGACGATCCGCTAACTCAAACATGTTATTGCGGAGAGAAATGATGATGAACTGGGCATTCTTGGTTCTCTCCTGAAAAGCAAAAAGGAGGAAGAAATGTAACAAAGGCTGAAATGTACAGTCAAGACTCTCTGAGTAGCTGCTACGTCATATTAAAATCCCCATGCAGGTGGTTAAACTTTATCGTTCAGTGGACTAGTATGTAGAATAATGGAGACAGTGACCATCTTACCTTGATATAGTTTGCCACGATTGAGACATTCTTAAAGTCCAGAGCAGCATCAATTTCATCCATTACATACAGAGGTGTGGGCTTGTAGTGATGGAGAGCAAACACCAACGCAAGAGAACTGAGCGTCTTCTCACCACCAGACAGGTTACTGATGTTTTTCCAAGACTTCTTGGGGGGACGTACACTGAAAGGGTCCGAAAAGGTCTATGAACAGTAAGACCCAGTGACGATCTCTGAATTTTATTTATTGATTCAACCAACTTCAACATACAAGACAAGCAATGATTAGTATTGTCATGTGTTGGTTATCTGTGCCAGGTGCTTATCTTTTGGTCATTTAGCTACAGATTCAGACCTTGGCTAGTGGCCAATGTTTAGTTGTTCTGCCCATAAACAATTGGGAGGTTAAGATAACGTTCCGACTCCGACTCAAGAGGACTCTTTTTTGGGGAACTACGTCATCACATACAACGGGGTTTTCCAAAGCAATGGTGTTTACTCATTCAGGAGAACGAATAGAACCCGCCTGAGTGGTAAATTTATCCCCGACTTGAAAAATCCGAATTTTAAGCACCTCGGAGTCGGAGTCGGACCAGATCGTAACCTCTCTATGCTTCTCACCTGAACACAATCCCCTCAGAAAACGGATCCAAAGAATCGACAAGCTCCAACTCTGCATCCCCTCCAAGTGTTATCATCTGGTACATCTCTTTCAGTTTGTTTGTGATGATCCCAAATCCAGTCATGAATTCATCCAGGCGCCTCTTTCTGAGATTCTCAAAGTTTCGTCGCTGTTGGTCTCGCAGATCTGTAATCTGGTCCAGCTCATGGACCCGCTTGAGGTATGTGTCATTCTGAAAGCAAATAAGGGATGTTTTTATCATCATATCGCCACACTTCCCATGATAAGAGATTCAAGCTAACCTGGCCTTTAAAACACATTCACAATACCATATTCTTTTGAATTTCTGTACCTTTTTCTTATACTCAGCAATGGCTGTCATGTTCGGCTTCATATTTTGCAACCTTGCTTCTTCACAAGTTATCTTGTAGTTCAACTGATCCTTGTCAGTGGCTTTCACTTGTTCTTCAGAAAATTCTGGCATCTTTTCTTCCTCCTGGTCTTCAATCGTATGCAGCTTAAGTGACTTCAGCTGAACAATAAAGACAGAATGTTGTACATGTCAGAATAGGTACAGAGCTGGTCAAAGAAAGTCAACAGTACTTGACACCAAGATGACAGTCCAATCAGTAGAAATGAAGAGGCCATGGGATATAAGCTGAATTCAAACTCTTTACCCACCTCCCTTTTCCAGTATCTGATCTTAGTTTGACTCTCCTTGCACAGATTCTCCCACCGCAGCACCTCCTGGTGCACCTGCTGAGCTTCCAATTGAAGTGCCTCCTCCTCCTTCTCTATCTCAGCAATCTCCTTCTGTAGACCTGAAGTAATCTCAACCTCATCCTTGTACTCAGCCTGCAGATAATGGATGAAGCATAAAAGAATGATTAAAAGTAATTCACTTCAAATGAAGCAGAAGTACTGTCTCTCTACCAGTATCCTCCATTTAACTTTCATTTTCAAGGCTGGCGGTCCAAATTATCTCCGGTCCTGATCTCCTTACATACCTGTGCATCTTCATAAATCTTCATGATCTCCATAGCTTCTTTTTCTATCTCTTGGAACTGTTTTTGGAGTTTTTCAATCAGTTCCCGATTCTCCTTCATCTCTGTCTCTATGTTCTTCACATTATCTTCTGATTTCTTGAGATTCCTGGTCAAAGATACTTTTTCTATAAAACATCAACACATTTTGAGCGAAAACCAATAAAAGACGGCACTAAAAAAGTACTAAAACCTTACCTAGCAGCAGTTTTTACTGCAACATTTGCCTTTGTGATCTGTCCAGTTACAGTATCAACCTGATGATTGATTGAATCCAGACGTGACTGGACAGCCTTCAGTTTGGCTCCACCAATATCCATAATCTGATGATGAAGTTCCTTCACAGCATCATCTACTGTTTTCGCAGCAGCAGCTGCCTTGTCATAATCCTTTTTCAACACAGCTACATTCTTTTCCATTTCTTTGAGCTTTTTGGGATCAGGCGCAGCGGCCTTGACCCTTTCCTCACACTCCTTCAATTGCTGCGTCAAAGTAGACTCTTGTTCTGTCATTGCTTTGACATCCATTTCAAACTTGTGGTAACTGTGTTTCATGTGATTCACCTCCTTTTGTAGTTTAGACACAGCTTCTTCCAACTTGGCCTTGTTTTCTCGACATACCTGTGCCTCTTCAGCACTCTGAAGAGAGAAATTTAGAAGTACTAGTAATAGAGGCAATGACGATGGTTGCCAAGTATAATTTCTCACATAAAGCACACCACTAAGCTGGAGCACATATAGCCTGCAACAAAAACGAATTCTCCCCCTACCTTAGTCAGTTGGTTAGCCGTTTCCTCTACTTCTCTGGGGTCCATTTCACATGCGACTGATGAGCCCATCCGACCAGTAATTTTCTTCTTACTTCCACCACTCATGGTACCTGGAATTTTGAAGGAAAACCAACTAGCCTAGTACTAGTATTTTAATCTAACTACGCAATCGGAACAGAACGATGTCCTACCTGAAATATCTATGAGCTCTCCTCCAAGAGTCACAACCCTGTATCGAGTCTTTCCATATGAGATCCTAGTAGCTTGGTCTAAATCCTTTGCCACCAAAGTGTCCCTCAGAGCATAGTAAAAGGCAGGCAGGACATCATCATCATTCACCCTGATCAAATCGAACAGACGAGGAACGTTCTCTGGCCTAAAATATGTAACAAGGAGACAGAATCATGAGAAATGATATAAGGCCTGGGTCAGACATACAGAGTACAGTGCTTGGAGTAATATGTCAAGAGCTTGAATTGAATCTGAGTGTGACACAAGGATACAGAATTATATTCCATGAGAGAGTCCACAACAGCAAGATTGGACGGTCGTATCACTATAAAATTGCTGACACTCACGTCCTGATTTTCTGGTTCATGTTATTCTTCCACTGTTGCATCTTGTCCAGGGCAATGCATGTTACAATACCCAAGTTATTCCTCTTGATAAACTGAACGCACTGCTGGGCAGTGTTCATGGTGTCGACGACTATATTGTCCAGGGGACCACAGGCAGTGGAGATGGCACAGTCATACTTGTCTTCAATGGCACCGAGATCACCCTAGTAAGAAATCATTTTCAAGATCAAGTAAAGACCATCTTCCATAGACAAGATTCCTTCAAATTCAATTTACCGCACAGAGTATTCTTACATGTATTTTCTTGAATGATACTCAGAGAAGAACAATGGACTCGTGTACATATTGACATGAATACCACACGGCCAGAACTACATAACTACACAGCAGGTAATACCTTGCAATTCCCCTACTCCAGTACCTAGTTACCCTGCACACGTGTTACATGTAGGTACTTACCAGTCTTCCATAAACACCTTTTATTTTACCAAGACGTTTTTGTTCCATCAACGCATCAATAACACGCCCCTTGCTCCTGGCTGCCTGCATAGAGCTACGAGCTTCTTCCAATTTCACCCGCAAGTTTCTCACTTCATTAGTGATTTTCTCCTCAGCAGCAGTAGCTGTGGCTAAATCTTTTTTGGCTCTTTCAAGTGCCCTTGTATCTTCTGGCATCTTCTTCTGCAGGCCAGCAATACCGCTTGAAGGATATTTTAAAACAAATGAGACTACCATAGTCTTAGAAGTATGGGGGTGGGCCAAATCATGGAGTCCAGGTAACTCAACCAGCAACATTGTAGCAAATTTCCAGGTTATCAGGAAAATTGCCCGCCAAGGGTTAGCCTGTGAAAAATGAAAATAAATACTTATGGATGCAAACCTTTTCCGTTCCTTCAATGTGGAGGAGACTTTTTCCAAATTTCGCTTGGTTTCTCGTAATTTGTTTTCTTCACTTTGCTGGTTGCTGAGGATGATATCTAACTCAGACTGAGCCACATTGAACTGAAATGAATATCACTGTGATGTAAATATGGCCATATTACTCTATGAAATTAGAATTTTTTTAAACAACACAACTGGTAAGTATCTGCCAAGTTCCAAAAAAGAACCACTGGAGAATTTGGGGCACTTGACTTTGATGTTCTTCAGACACTCACAAGACATATCGATACTGTACCGAGTACATGTATCCTTTGATAAAACATTTACCTTTGACTTGGTTTCATTCACAACCTTCTGAAGGTCAAGTAACTCTTTTTCCTTGGCCTCCTTCTCTTCTTGTAAACCCTAGTAAGAAATGGCACATGTCATAAGCAAGGAAAAAATCATATGCAGGAAATTGATTAGGGTTAGAGAATTCTGAAGACACCAGTTCTACCAACAGATGACAGCAGCATTTACAGGTAGATAAACACATTTTCATACATACCTTTGTCTCAATTTTCATATTCGCCATAACTTCTTCCACCTTTTTCTCTTCCTTAGACCTCTCTTTCTCCATCTTTTCCAAATTCTTCTTCAGATCATCAATGTGCTTCTCACTCTCCTCAGGAACTTTCTTCAGTTCTTCAATCTAAAAATTCAAGGACATTAAAAAGGTAACTTCTTGTGATGGACTGACATCCCTCCTTTTGGGAGTTCAGCAACGAGTCGCTCACTGCAGCCAAGTCTTGGATGAGCTCTGGCAAGCAGCCATTAAAATCTAGCTGGAGTTTCAAAAACGTTTAACCCTAAGGAGAGACATCAATCAGAGAGTCCGATTTCAAATAACTCTTCTGAATATCACCAATAACTGTAGAACCCCGTAATACATTTACAAGTCAGGTGTACCTTATTTTTCTCTTGGTCAAGACGCTTCTCCAATTTCTTTGACTGTGATTTAGCATGCTTCAGATCTTCTCGACACTTCACATCTTGTTGCTCAATTTCTGAAAACTTTTCCTTGGCTTTATCACACTTATTCTGGAGTTCCTGCACTGACCTGAAAAAAAAAGACACCCATGTAGTCTTCAGATCTGGACCCATAATGATAGGATATCTTGGTGGCTTTTGGTGACTGTGAGACTTCGTTCAGAATGAGAATGAAAATACATTGTACACAGAATATACAAGATAAATAAAACTTACTTATATATCTTTTTATGCTCAGCAGTCTTTTCTTTCTTTTTATCTTGGATACCCTTCATTTTCTCCATCACCTGGGAATTCTTCTCATTCTCCACTGCTAACTGTTTGGAGGATTTTTCATGAGTGGACTCGTGGGTAAAGCTGGAAATTTGGCATACATGTGTTACTTTGATCAATGACTAGAACAGGCAGGAAGAGATATACAATGTGAAAAGTTTAAAGTCAACTAAGAAGTGGATCAGGATTAGGATTGGAGAAAAGTACAGTCAAAAAACTTTGCACAGTAGTTGACATTTCTTGGGCAATGAAGAGGTTATCTGCCTTCCAAAATGGAGGTGCAGATACACAACAAAATATATTGATAACTTGATCAATTGATGACGTCAGGTGGGTAATTTTTCATTATGAAACTTACATGTAATACAAATACATCTCATATTTGAGTTTAGCAATAGCATTCTCAATTTCTAGGAAAGCTATTGCTTCATCTTTTGCTCCCTCTAGGTCATCCTTCTCCTTTTCAACGGCTTTAACACGGTTCAGCTGAAAAACAAGGTGAGGACAGAGTGAGGATTTTACAACGATACAATATGTGACCCTCCGCTACAAAACCAGTGTTAAGTCGCACAGAAAATGAACCTAAATAGACTGACATGACACCGGGAGGTAATGAAAGAAACAGAATCACTGACTTCACTATAGACAGACAATACTGAAATTGACAATGTGAACCCTACACCACAAAATCAGTCATCAGTCACTCTGAGGCTGGCAGATTGGGAACAACGTAGCCTACTTGTCAATTTCAGTATTGTCTGTCTGCCTACTGTGAAGTGTGAGTGATTCTGTTCCTGTCTCTATCTCCTGGTGTCATGTCGGTACGTTTAGGCTCATTTTCCGTGTGGCTTAACACTGGTTTTGTAGTGGAGGGTCAAATATCATGAAAGTATCAATTATTTCAAACACCAATTGTGTCCTGTGGAAGGTATCTTTTGTAAACTTTCACGAACATTACCTTTTCTGCACGAAGTTCATTGAGTTCTTCCACCCTCTTGTTGAGCATTTCTATTGGCTCCTTGTACCTGTTACTGCCAATGATGTCCTCGAGGAACTCCAACATTCCGTCATCATGTTCTGTCTGACCCTTGGGTTTCATCATAGCTATCTGTTCTACCTCACCCTATTCAAAGGAGAACATGAGTCATGCCACTGTACAAGTCAACAGAGGAATCTGCAAGTGTGTAAAATATGTCCAAATAGGGGAATCACGGAAAACATGGAGCCTTTGATAAACTGAGTCTTCTACATTACCTGCAGAATCAAAAACCTGTTATGGTCAAGATCAATTCCTTGGTCTCTGAGAAGCCGACCAACTTCCTTGATTGTGGACCTCCTTCCATCAATACAGTAGTAAGAAGTATTGTCCTTGTGGGCAGTCCGTGACACGCAGAACTTGGAATCAGGTACAATGTCAAACTCATCTTCACCAGGCTGAAAGATAATGAATGATCTAATTGAAAAACCCACTTTGCTAACATGCTGTCTCCTAGTCCTAACCTGAGAAGAATCATCAGAACACAGAGGAAGAACCCGCCAGGTCAGTGAACATTCCTCTATCTAAATACTGATGTGTGTGTGTGCAGTCCAAAGACAGAATACGGGAAAGATTCATGTTTTCTTTTTAAATTGAACTTGTGGAGCTTACCCCTGTATCAATTATTCTCTGGAAGTAAACAGATACAGTACAAGAGTTGATGTTCTTGTGATCTTGACTGTTGTGAATCAACACGCTTATCTTCTTGGACCTGATCTTATTTGCCCGGAAACCAAATACAAACAACATGGAGTCTATCACATTTGACTTGCCGCTTCCATTGGGCCCAACAATGGCTGAGAAACTCTGAAACATAAGACACTGGTATTATATTTTATGCATTTAGAAGTTAAACTGTGAAGGGGTGGTGACTTCAACTCCCTATTCTGGTGTGGTGTGGTATACTTGGCTTTGAATCATTGTGAAACAACAACAGTTTGCAAAATGGAAGACAGGTATGAGGTACATGCATTCTTATGCATTTATGTCATTCTCAACAGGGCAATAACAATAGTTTCTCAGCTGTAACTTCAGGGTCTCACCTTGTGGAAGGGTCCCAGAGTCTGAGTCCCAGCATATGACTTGAAATTTTCATTGACAATATGTGTGATCATCAATCGGGGACCATTGTTGTCAAATGCTGTAACCGGTTCTGGTAATGGTTCAACTTCTATTGGGGCATACTCTGAAATGAAGAATGGTATGGTGGAAGACAGAGACATAAGCAGTGATGTAAATCCTTCCTGCCATATTGCAAATACATGTAATTCAACAGCTTAATTTACAATCTGAAGTCAATCAAAACATTTGATGCATTTCCTGGTAGGTTGAGTACACAGGAATACTCCATCTACAGCAGGCCAATGCTATTGGATATTGCAGTTGCACCTATGTGATGGCAGGTAGTCTGCACTTTGTCACAGTTGTTTAGGTACATGTTTTTCTTAATCTAAAACTGCAGCTGCAGGACTAAGGAATCAAATCAGGACTTTATACCTGCAAATAGGTCCCTTGACTCCTCTGGTCTTGATGTGTTCAAATCAAACTGGAGTGGGGGATCCTCCTGCATTGGTTCCTCTGTGTCCGACATGTTATGATGTTTATGCTGATTGTACCAAAGGCAAAGAGGAAAGACAGCACTAGCCTATACAAGTCTTGTCATCCGTACCTCACCTACCAACCATAGAGTCGCCTATCTTCCAACAAAAAAAAGAGCAAAAATGTCATTTATTTGATTGACATTTCAGGATAGGCCTATGCAAGCAGTAGTCTAGACAACAGACATGCTAGAAAGTAACCAAAGAACATACATGACACATTAATTGCTCAATTCAGCGAGCCAAGCCAAGCTGTACAGAAATTATGTCCACATCCGACAAACGTACGTACATCAAACCCATGCACTACGATGTACGTACTCTGGATGAGGTAAATTGTCCGAAAATAGATACCACTAAAAATTACATTGAAAACTGCGGCACATTCAAAACTACAAGACCGAAAACTGGATCAAATGCCTTTATTCATGTTCTATATGTACATTGGATCATCTATAACTTCACAATAGTGAGTTATCATATTTTACCTGCGAACTATTATCTGTTTTTGATCATTGAATGAACGGCGTCAAATACGAAAAGAGGCGCTGGTTTGGACACTCACCGTTCTTTGCCCTTGCAGTGTATTCTCTGTGCGCTGCATCTACTTGGGGCAAACACCAGGCGTGGCCTTGACCTTTACACAGCTCACAACAAACCAGGAGTTGTCATGATCATGAGTTCATCTAAAGTGTGATTTTATCTGTGAATTTAATCGAAGGATTTAAAGCTAACATGGGGTAAGTGTGCCTTGGTTAATACTCAGTAGAAATTTGTCGATTTGACGTGGATCTAGTCCGTAGATTGTTCACGTGCAGTGAATTTATTATTCGGCCACAGTCAGTCAGTTCAACCTTGGAGGAATTATAATTCCTCCAAGGTTCAACACTTTTTTGACATGTTTGACAAATACACTGCACATACACTGCAGTACACATGATGAATGATGATGCACAAACTGGCACAAACACTTCGTGGATTATTCGTTTATACTTTGAGAGCACTGTGTGTTTGTTTCCACTTTATAATTCTGAGTTATTTGGATAAGTCCGTCCTTACCCGCATTAGCATGTGCAAATTATATATTGTCTATATATCTTGTATCTATGGCAAAGAGCCAGTCAGGCTCATGACGCCTTATGATGATGATGATGATGATGCAGTGCATAATCATTATCATGTAGCCACAGACAGTCATGGCAGTGGGCCTGTGCCCTGCTATGTCTTTTCTCAGCATTGTGCTATGACCCTGCCCAGTCTAATGATTGGACAAGTGAACCATGTGTGGGGGCAGCCTGCTTAGGTAAAGGTTGGCTTCCCCACATCATCATTCATATCAAAATTAGGTAGGCCTACTCATCATCATGCTCATCGTGCTGCGTGGATGCTTTGCCACCAGAGCAGAGGAGGCTCTAAGTTGGTGCCAGGCCTGAGCCTAACTTCGGCATTTTTTATATACAGTGGAACCTCCCTAAATGGACACCTCACCTCTCACTGCCAGGAGGACACCTCTCTAGGCCTAATCAGGACACCAATGTTCAGTCCTAAACTGGTCATTTCTACCGGTATTCATTTTAACCTCTATAATCAGGACACCTCTCAATTAAGGACAGAATTTGTCAGTCCCGAAGGTGTCTTTAATAGAGAGGTTCCACTATGTGAAGGCCTAACTGAACTAAGAATTTACTACTACAGTGGACCCTCCCTTAACGGACACCTCTGCCAGAAGGACACCTCTCTAATAAGGACTCAAAGTTCACTCCCAAATTGACCATTTCTATTCATTTTGACCTCTGTAATCAGGACACCTCTCAATTAAGGACAGCATTCTCAGTCCCAGAGGTGTCCTTAATAGAGAGGTTCCACTGTATTTTATTTAAGACCAACTCTTTTTGTACCTCCACTTTGGGTCCATTGGCATTACACTAGGCGTATACATGTGCCATATCTCTCTGCTGCTGCCGATGAGAGGGTATTCATCTACATGTAGGCCCATGTGTGATGTAGAACATATACATAGGTCCACAAAAGGGAAAAGACAATCTTTTTGCCAATCTTCATGCCTGGGACACCCAGAAATGTGCAATGGAAGCCACTGAATAATGAAGGTCTGGTTTGTACCATTTATTTGACACCTTCTACCATTCTAATCAGGTCATTTGTGTATTGTGTATCTTCTTGTATTGAGTTGTATGTTCATGATGTCAATGGATGGTATCTTCCGCACCAGCCTTTGTTAGACCTCTACTTATAAAAATGTATCTTCTTCTATTATCAAAATACTATCTGAAATGTTTGAAACAGTAATCCAGTGCCCCTGGCACATGAGATATTCCTGATGTGTCTGAGTGGTGACATTTCATGTGAGTAGGCCTACAAATAAGTTTTTGTGACATTTACTATACACTTAGTGACTAGGCCTAGATTGTAATTGGATACAAGCTGCAATTGTCATCAAGGACCAGTACCTGAAAATAAGAAATCTATCATTTTCCCAGTAATACTCTCCAAGAGTTTAATGTTGCTTACTTGGAGGACTTACTCATGTTACTATTTCCCCTAAAAATACCAATAACAGGTACCCTTTCAGGGCCCACTTGCATGAGTCATTCTGCCTGTATGGTGATGACAATTTTCATGGTTTTGCAAGGTACACCTCACTCTATAGCCAAGTATTTCAATCTGCTGTGGGAATATTGAATTTTTGAACATTCACAACCAGTGTGTCAAGCATATTGGGAAAGAAGCCAATTATTGGTACCTACTAAAATAGTGTCATTTGAAATGTTCATTGTCACAAGTGCCTCTTTTCATACATTTTTAAATATCATAATATCATTCATTAAGAGTTTCCCTTTTGTGTGGTGTATACTTCAGTTTCTGGCAAAATAAAATACCTTCACTGTTCAGTGCTGATATCATGCAGGGCTGATCTTTGTTCTATGTTCAGAGTTGCTGATTTGTCAATCAGCCTTGATTATGGAGATGGCAAATTTGGTTCCTTTGCTTTTGCCTGAATCTGATCTTCACTTAATAGAGATGAGAAATCAGCAAACTACGTATCAGTCATTGTCAATATGCAAAGTGTCAGTTCGGTAATCAAATAACTTGTCTACTCCTTCAGTTAGTGTCAGTTGTGCCTTCTCAAGATAGATTGAGACCATTCAGTGAGGACTGCACCAACTTGATCAATCATGTTGAGATTTGGCGACGCGATGAGTGGGGGACATGCAATCGACACCAGTCAAGAGTGTCTCGGGTAATATTTCACAAATCTAGTCAACTAGAAAGACGAGACAGTCGTTTTTACTGAAGAGATACATGAGATAGTTGGAATCCAAATCAAATGGCTTAAAGGCACAACAATAACATGCATCTCAGTTTGTTATCTATTTTTGATACAATACAACCTGACATCCATGTTTCAGGAAACCAACATCACCTGGCTGTATTGATCAAGGGAAATCCCCATCTCTGACATCCACATGGTCCAAGGCTACACTTCCAATAACAAATGTAAACTACATGTACAACCGGGTGGAAGCATAGTTTGATGAATAATTGATTTGAGTCACGAAAGTAATGCTTTTTTATTAGTGGTACTTGCTGAGTCAAATCAATATTTTAGAACCTTTCTCTCTTTGTCGAGGAAAGTAACACAGTTCATTTGCTATCCGACCTCCAGCTCCAGGTAGAATGTTTACATGTACAATATTTTGATACAGGTGGTTGGTTGCCTTCATATTTGCATGTAAATTGGATAAATGTATGGACATGTACATTTCAAGGTTGAACATGAAATCACTGATCAAACCCATGTGTATGAGTCGACTGTGCCGTCTCCCCAGCAGAATCCACCTTTTTTGGGTAAGGCCATACCAATTTGATTGTTCGTTTAACGGATTGTTAGGCCATACATGATGGAGCATGAGGGCGAAAAAAAAAAGAAAAAAAAAATGCTAACCATTAGTTGTATAAATTTTATGTGGTCACACATGGGTGAGCGTGAAGGTAAAAAAATGAATTCTTAGGCCTAAAATCCAAGGATTTTGGATTTTTTAAGGGTAGCACGGGCAAGAGCAGGGCATCGACGGCAATCACTGTCGATGAATTTATGAATTTATTCACTTTGACGATGTTTGATGACTTTGCGCCTGTATTTTCCCCCAAAATGGCGTTTTGAGCATGCGGGCGGTAAAAAAACAAAGCCTTCCTGCATTTGCAAAAAAATTTTTTTCGAATTTACAGCATTTTTAACAAGCAGGCGCAAAAATTTTTTTTTTCACTTTTGGGATTTTAGGCATGAGGGAAATCCGTTAAACAAACAATCATATTGGTATGGCCTAAACATGTATTTGACTCTTTAATGCTGCTGCCAGTTTACTTTCAGAGATAGCAAGCAATATTTGATGGTCCAATACAAAGTTCATAACACACTCCTTTGAAGCTGTGCTGGATGATTGAGTTGAGATATTTTAAAAAGCTTAAAATTTGCAGACACAGGATTCGATGCTTTTCCCCATTGATTTTGTCTCTGTGTCGTAAATCTTTATGAAAATGTCCGGGCCAACTCTCGCTCTTTATTGATTAGAAATTTAATATCCAGCAACATCTGATATATCTCAGTTCCGCCTCAATGAAATGAAAGGATATGCAATGTAGTCATGACAGCATCCCATTGTCACTGGGGATTGCCTTGTTGCTTGGAACTTGTGTTTTATTGGAATTGTGCACCATGCATNTCTGCCTCGGTGATTTCATGAGCTAGTCATTAATGATAGCAACTTCACTATGTCATGTATGCAAATCGCACAGAGTGAGAATAAGGAGACTTCACTCGATGAAGAGTGAAAGTTCCTATGTGATGATGAGAACTTGCATTGTTGTGCAGCAGCCTGAACCAAATGGTCAGCACGAGGCTTGCACATGCAGCTAATACAAGTCTGTATGTATAATGCTATCGGATACCCATGGGTTTAGACTGAGACTATCAGCCATCCTCTACTTCAATTAGCCGTCTTGTTTTAGATTCCCTTGTTAGTAAGATAAGCTGAAGATGCCATAAAAGGCATGCAGCTTTTCTTTTGTGTCTTACATATTGATCATTGTCTGCCAAGCTTTAACTTGAAGATAGCATTGGTCATCCTGATCCATTGGTGATGCTGTCAATTGAATAAATATGCGCAGTGGATATATACCCGACCGTCGGTTCCCCAGTTCATAAAATTTTCTTGCGGACCCGACTGAAACTTCAACCAGTCGGGTCTCCAATTCATGAAATTTCCTTGTGGAGCCGACTGAAATCAGTCGTGTCTCCAGTTATGAAAATTCTTGGGGAGCCGACGAGATTTAGGCCTACGCGACGGAAGTTCTCAGTCAGCAAACTCTAATGATTCCCCCAAATATGATCACATAGGTTCCAGCAGCCTAGTGGTTTGCGTGCGTGGCTATCAAACTAAAGTCCTCGGGTGCGAATCCCGTCACGACACCTGCTTTTTCTATAAATTTTTTTGTAGTTTTATTTTTTCTTGTCGATTTGTTATCAATATCGCCCCCGCGTGACTGTCAGAATAATAATAAGCAAGAAGTCAATCTCCAGAATTCACGAATTTTCGACCCCAAACAGGGTCTTTTTCAAGTGGAACTTTACAATCTGAAACTCCAGAAAAGCGTGACTGTCAGAAAATGGTGAACAAAACCTTGCATTCTTGAGCCGAAATGATGAAAAAATTTAGGCCCCTATTTAGACCTCTGGAAAATACTTTTTCATCAGACAGCAGCTAGTGTCAACATTAACTGTAAAAGGAGAATATGGGGACAATGGACCCCGTCAAGAAAAAAATTAAACTGACCATTCCGATTATCATTCCGGGTTATCATTTTAGGCCTTTGCAGTGCGCACTGTTGAACTTATACGGTGCAGAAAATTTTACATTACGGTCACTGCACGAAGAAAAAATCATTCTGCACGCGTAGGCCTATACGACCGTCGGGGCCGCAAGAAATGCTCTGTACTGGGGAAACGACGGTCGGGCCTCGTAGCTGATAATTTGGGCTTGCAGCCACGACGGCTCGGGGCTCGAAGATATTAAATTAGGCTTGCAGATACGACCGTCGGGGCCGCAAGAAAAGCTCTGTACTGGGGACACGACGGTCGGGTCTGCAAGACAGCATATTTACTTGCGGAAACGACCGTCGTTTCTGCAAGACGAAATTCATGGCTGCGGGACCGACCGTCGGGTATATCCCCAGCCATAAATATGTTCATCTTCTCTTGTATATTCCTTCAGGACCAGCAACAATTTTGGCTGACCCAGCACAGTATACATTTGTTGGCAAGTCATTTCTCTCCCCATCAGAAACAGTTAGCACAATCAAACATTGTAAAGCAACCACTTGCCTAAGTAGCTTAGTAACCTGCTATGACAGTCTCATTACCTGCAACTCTGAGATACAGCTCAGCCATGGTCTATCATTGAATCCGGGCAACTGCTTATTCTTGTAAGAATCATTACCACTGATCTAGTTATCACCGCTTGTTGGCTGCAATCCAGGCAGGATTATTCGTATCATTGCTATTCATGAGTGCATTTTATCATTAGTTTTATCATGAATTAAGGAATGGTTATGCAGGATAATGGTTCGCAGCCACTTCCACTCAGGTCGAGTATGCTCAAGGTAGCCCAACGCAATCAGACAAAAATTGCCGAGTGGCCGATTATGGCTGCCTTGTTCTTCGATCTTTACGTCAGCCCTATCCGTGCATCCAATATGTCAAATGTGTCCATACCACTGCTTGGCGAATCTCGAACCACTTTTCTTCACCTCGATCGTTGCATCCAACATGTCCGAAATGTCCGAACCATTCTACTTTATTCCCCCTCATGATCAGTCCACCACGATTTTTCATCTTCCTACCATGTCCCGAAGGTATAAGATGGATAATGCCATTCTTCATGATTGAATTCTTTCTACAAATCCATTTTGCTGGAGGGGGAGGTAATTACCATAAATCAGACGGAGAGCAAAGGTGGCTGTTCCATGTGGGAACATAGAGAAACATCTTCCAATGGCAGTTAAAGAATTGTGTGGCTTCTGTTTATTGCACAAAAGTAGAGAAGATTTGTTGGTTGATTTTCTGCCATTTTGTACCATTCCATGTTCCGCCAATGTGCCGTGTCTCTTAAAAAGCTCTAAAATAACACAAATGAAACAAGTCGCTGTGTTTTGCGATCATTAACTTGAAGCACAGATGTTTGGAAAATTGATGCCGCTCACTGAATACGGATGCGAGGCTAGGAATACCCAGGTGTGAAAATTGGATGATTTGGAACAGCTCATCGTAGTTACTCCAATTTATGGTAATTGGGCTGTCGTAGGTTTCTTAGGATTCGCGATGGAGTAGAAATCATCTGCGAACTACTGCTTGGCACTTTTTCATGAGCTCTTGCAGTGTCGTTCATAAATTTTTATTTCTCGTCTATGTATAGCTGTATGGTTTGTTGTGGCTGTTGGTTGGTGAATTCCAAGTGACGTCAGCATGATATACAGGAGGCAAATAACCTCATCACTAACGGTATCTTCCTAGTTGCCACGTCGTGACCAGAATACTTCCCATGTACGAACCCAGCGATATCATCATTAGCAAATATTGACCCACTATAAACTGAATAAGGCTCCAGGCAATATAGCAAACTTGAGCATGCATTTACCCACTGGTACATGTAGTTTTCGAATTGCTAATATTGGTCTATTGGGGTGAACTTTCACCTTTTTTAGCAGTTCTTCCGAGATGAAAGGAGAATTTGACGCACACATCGATGTTTTTCAAAACACTGGTGTTTCATGACATGTTGTTTGTTGGCCCCCGCTATTTGGATGCCAGTCCAGTAAACATCCTCTTGTGGTGTTCTTCACACCCACTAGTCACGTCATTGGTAAATGATGGGCCTCGTTGCTGTTGTCTGGTGTGAACAAAACAGGTGGTTGGTGAATTCTTGTGATTTCTTGATGACTTCTGAAGCTCGATGTGATGCATTCATATTGGTAAGACAAGAGCAACAAATCTTCGATGACTTTTGTTAGGAATGGGAAACTCCTTAGGAACTGTTGTACCGGCAACTTAGAGAGGTCCTCAATGTGGCCGGGATGTGAAGAGTTCGTTTGTCTCCGATAATAACATGTATGTACATTTCATGAGATTGAAAGCTGAATGTGCAGATTCAGATTATCAATCTATGGCTCCTGAATGTCTTGCCTGAGTCTCTTGCCCTTTATTTCATCTTTTCTGCATCTGAACTTTCTTTGCTGAAAGCTGATTCTGTAGTACTTTGTCAAACAATTCCCCCAGTGTGTTACCTGTTCACTCGCTACATCATGTTACCGTACTAGCAAACCTGTTCACACTGGAAATGCTCTACTATTGAAAAAGTATTCAGTTACCGCTGCTCAATCTTGCTCTTTTTCCTCGAGACACCTTTTCGGTGATTATTCTCCGAAGTTCACACCTCAAATTACGACTTGATTCTTTCACACGATCACATCCACCTGGGGGCCCAACACAAAAGTCACTGTGAGCACCAGGAAACAGCGTAACCTCCTGGGCAACCAACTTGATAAAATATCCCGTTCTTCCTCCCTGTTGTCACGGGATGTAGCTCTATCAATCAGTCCATCAATCAGTGACAGTGGTGGCTGTCAGAGACTCAGCTGATGGTAACATAAACATTGCAATCTAATGGCCATATTTGGTTAGCTGATTGCCAAAGTTGCACCCAACTCCAATCAGGAACCCTCAGATTTTTAAGGATAGGAGATGCAGTTACATGTATTTGTTATGGTGAAAATTACTATTTTGGTCCAGTTGAGGAAAATCAGAACCTCTCGTCTCCAGGTGCGTCAATATTCTTGTCAAATGCCATGCAACCTGATGTTTGTCTGGGTACTCATCAATGCATTCCTGATTGAACTGCCTGCACCACTGTTGACTTTTAATCAGTGTTAACAGAGATCATGATGATCGTGTTCTATGGACGGCCAGTCTGGTAAATAGCATGGTTTTCAGGTACATGGCCATAATATTGAGATAATTTGATAGCTTCACCATTCTCCTCCCAATTGCAACAGTATCCGTTTCCAAAATGATCAATAGCTAGAAATACCTTCGCCAATAATCAATGACATACCCACATTCTGTCTGGTTTACTTATAATCAAAAGTACCAATCATATGTCAAATATTGTTGTTTGCTCTCTCGTTACCTTGCTACTGTTGGTTTGATTGCAGAATCAAATGGAATAAGAACTCAGCCTTGTTCTATATATTCTAGCTGTTCACAGTACAATGTATTGATGCATAACCAAAAGTTGGAGAGACTATTAAGCCTAGCGCACATCGACCTTGCGACTGGAAGCAACTGAACGCAAGAGTCGCTATCGATGTACGCGTTCCGCACACATGGGTTACGACTGGTCATTGCGGCAACAAGTGGTACAATCCATTCCTCAATCTGGAGCGTGCACATCGAACAGGCAACTGAACTGAATGCTACACGGAAATTGTCGATGTCTTCCGAGTGGACCACTCAGGATTCCGTCACATGACTTGGTGTGCTCCACAAACAAAGGAAATTCATTGCCAGAGTGCACACATCGAAAGCGACTGAAGACAACTAGAAGCAACGGTTGGCAATGAGTAACATAAGAACTGGCTGGAAGTGGCAACGGTCGGCAATAGCGTTGCCGGGGTGCGCACATCGGCCTGTTTGAGCATCTGATCAGTTGCTGCTGTTTCCAGCCAGTCGCCCACCATTGCCGGAAACGCCATTGCTGGTAGTTGCTTCCAGTTGCAAGGTCAATGTGCGCTAGGCTTTAGAGCACAGCTGAGAGGTCAGTACATGGACGTCAAGAATGCACAGGGGCCTGTCAACTCCCATGTATAGGTATCCACATAGGACTGATTTATCAAATTCTACCATTGTTTCCATTGTCAGTTTCCTCAGTTCCCAAACATGACTTGGTAAGACTTTTGACTTTGGTCATTTGATAGTTTCATCAGCATTCTGCCAATCGTAAGAGGCATCAAGTTCCACAATAATCAATCAGGTATAAAATGTCCCATCTTTTCCAATAGCCAATATAGCCTGCAATCTGATTGAGACAGGTGTCGGATCACATCAAGCAGATCCTTTAAGGAAGTAAGAGTCTGTTTCTTTTATAAGAAGAAACGGCCCTTCGGCAATGGAGCCTTCCCGCTGCAGGCAACATGAACCGCTTGTCCCCTTCTTTGATTAGTATCAGTCCGTGTCTACATGGCCATGTTTCCTCCATTCCTAATGTTCCTGCGTGTTTTGTTGCAATCAGGAGGTAATGAAAGCTTTCAGCGCTATCTACAGGGTGGTCAGCCGGAGGGGCTGGAATAATTTGCTACAGAAACCTGAGCTGTGGCTTGATGATCGAGTCTGTAAGTTGGCTTGGATTCGTGTTTAGCTGACTACCACATAAATGCGACGTTTGTCAATACAAAGGCATTTCTCATTTTGGTAAGAATAACCAGATGAGGTAGGAATAGGATTTAGAGGCTGGAGTGTCAACACTGGTGGACCAGCCAGGGGCGTAGCTAGCCGGGCCCCCAGAGCAAAAAGGGACAAAACAAATTTTTGCTCTAAAACGTGATTTCCCCTCTTCGAGCCAAGTTATTGTAGTGTCAGATGTGGGGAAAATGCGTCTGAGAGGGTGTAGATTTTTAATTTTTCAGCTTCACCCTTCAGACTCAATCAATCTTGCCCCCCCCCTACGCCATAAAAGCTAGCTACGCCCCCCTGCCAGCAGTCTCCAGTCTTCTAGGTAGATACAAGTTGCGCTTCCACTACAAAAAAAGCCGGTATTTTAGCGAGTATGGGTAAACGAACTGCATTGTGGGATTGTGCACTCGTAAAAACGAGTATACTCGATATACCGCGTCCGGACAGACCTGCTGAATAATGAAGGTCTGGTTTGTACCATTTATTTGACACCTTCTACCATTCTAATCAGGTCATTTGTGTATTGTGTATCTTCTTTTATTGAGTTGTATGTTCACGATGTCAATGGATGGTATCTTCCGCACCAGCCTTTGTTCTCTACTTATAAAAATGTATCTTCTTCTATTATCAAAATACTATCTGAAATGTTTGAAACAGTAATCCAGTGCCCCTGGCACATGAGATACTCCTGATGTGTCTGAGTGGTGACATTTCATGTGAGTAGGCCTACAAATAAGTTTTTGTGACATTTACATACACTTAGTGACTAGGCCTAGATTGTAATTGGATACAAGCTGCAATTGTCATCAAGGACCAGTACCTGAAAATAAGAAATCTATCATTTTCCCAGTAATACTCTCCAAGAGTTTAATGTTGCTTACTTGGAGGACTTACTCATGTTACTATTTCCCCAAAAAATACCAATAACAGGTACCCTTTCAGGGCCCACTTGCATGAGTCATTCTGCCTGTATGGTGATGACAATTTTCATGGTTTTGCAAGGTACACCTCACTCTATAGCCAAGTATTTCAATCTGCTGTGGGAATATTGAATTTTCGAACGTTCACAACCAGTGTGTAAAGCATATTGGGATAGAAGCCAATTATTGGTACCTACTAAAATAGTGTCATTTGAAATGTTCATTGTCACAAGTGCCTCTTTTCATACATTTTTAAATATCACAATATCATTCATTAAGAGTTTCCCTTTTGTGTGGTGTATACTTCAGTTTCTGGCAAAATAAAATACCTTCACTGTTCAGTGCTGATATCATGCAGGGCTGATCTTTGTTCTATGTTCAGAGTTGCTTGATTATGGAGATGGCAAATTTGGTTCCTGCTTTTTCCTGAATCTGATCTTCACTTAAAATAGAGATGAGAAATCAGCAAGCTACATATCAGTCATTGTCAATATGCAAAGTGTCAGTTCGGTAATCAAATAACTTGTCTACTTGTTCAGTTAGTGTCAGTTGTGCCTTCTTAAGATAGATTGAGACCATTCAGTGAGGACTGCACCAACTTGATCAATCATGTTGAGATTTGGCAACGCGATGAGTGGGGGACATGCAATCGACACCAGTCAAGAGTGTCTCGGGTAATATTTCACAAATCTAGTCAACTAGAAAGACGAGACAGTCGTTTTTACTGAAGAGATAGTTGGAATCCAAATCAAATAGCTTAAAGGCACAACAATAACATGCGTCTCAGCTTGTTATCTATTTTTGATACAATACAACCTGACATCCATGTTTCAGGAAACCAACATCACCTGGCTGCATTGATCAAGGGAAATCCCCATCTCTGACATCCACATGGTCCAAGGCTACATGTACACTTCTAATAACAAATGTTAACTGCGGTCATACAACCGGGTGGAAGCGTAGTTTGATGAATAATTGATTTGAGTCACGAAAGTAATGCTTTTTTATTACCGGTAGTGGTACTTGCTGAGTCAAATCAATATTTTAGAATCTTTCTCTCTTTGTCAAGGAAGGTAACACAGTTCATTTGCTATCCGACCTCCAGCTCCAGGTAGAATGTTTACATGTACAATATTTTGATACAGGTGGTTGGTTGCCTTCATATTTGCATGTAAATTGGATAAATGTATGGACATGTACATTTCAAGGTTGAACATGAAATCACTGATCAAACCCATGTGTATGAGTGGACTGTGCCGTCTCCCCAGCAGAATCCACCTTTTTTGGGTAAACATGTATTTGACTCTTTAATGCTACACAGAGATACTGCTGCCAGTTTACTTTCAGAGATAGCAAGCAATATTTGATGGTCCAATACAAAGTTCATAACACACTCCTTTGAAGCTGTGTTGGATGATTGAGTTGAGATATTAAAAAGCTTAAAATTTGCAGACACAGGATTCGATGCTTTTCCCCATTGATTTTGTCTCTGTGTCGTAAATCTTTATGAAAATGTCCGGGCCAACTCTCGCTCTTTATTGATTAGAAATTTAATATCCAGCAACATCTGATATATCTCAGTTCCGCCTCAATGAAATGAAAGGATATATGCAATGTAGTCATGACAGCATCCCATTGTCACTGGGGATTGCCTTGTTGCTTGGAACTTGTGTTTTATTGGAATTGTGCACCATGCATTTTAGTTTGGCCTATCATGACATCCTCCTTTTTATAAAATTTGTATTTGTCTAGGATCTGTCACTTGGGAAATGATGTTGCAAAAGCATTGCCAATTCCTAGTATGTGAAATGATGTTCGCATTCAAGATCAAATTCAATTTTCACTTTTTTTAACAGGACATGAAGTTACAATGGAATGATGGACATGTAGGGTACATGTACTATGTCACTTTCATTTATCAACCAATTTTACTTTGTGACTCACTCCCTTGTCACAAGATTATGACATCATAGCTTACAGGAGTGTCTCTGCAGGATGATAATTGCATTTAAAGCAAAGATGATAGTTGATAAACTGACAACCAATGATAATCACTTGTGACAAGCGCTTGCTTTTGCTGGACAGTCACAAATAATACATCATCCGATATACAATGTAGTGGAATTCACATGTGGACTTTGATTTCTTCGTCCCAGTGTTGGACCACTAGATCACTGATTATGATGGCAACAACCCAAACCTGCATTAATTGAATTGCGCAAAAATTTCAAGTCCAGCATGTCCAGAAAAAAGCAGTGTCAGAACTTTAAGTTGGCGGTGCTATTGAGTTGTGTAAATGTTTCAATAATATCCCTTGGGTCTCTTTACATGCAAGTCTTATCAGTATGAGTATACCTCTGTATAGCCTATCAGATACCTTGGCTCAACCTGATATTTCCATTATAATTAATTACGCCAATAATCAATTGGAAATAACTTAGGTTTTCTTTCAATGGATCTCTTTGATAATAGATTTCACCATAAGGTTTTACTTTTAGTATTGACCTATTCCTACATTTGTTGAAAAGGTCAGTGATGTAATTTTTAGATGGCTTTGTAAAAGAGTAGGTTAATTGAATCAAAAGTTTTCATCGAACCATTAGAATTGAAGAAATGGTCAGTACTTTGCAGTACCGTTAGTTTATCCTCAGGGCATATCTTCATTTCGAGTGCCAGGGAAATGTACCCAATATATTGGGTAGTCGAGCCAAAAAGCAGGTTGTGGTTGGTCAGTCATGTATCCTAACATCATCATGATCGCGAGTACGCTGTTAGGTTAGTTGGACTAAACATCATTGTGAAAGTAAGAAGGCATAACTGTGAATATTTAGTCAGACTTAACGCTAATGTATCATTTCCTCTGATCTGCCCTTGCCTCATCATCCACCAAAAGGAGCTGTTGTCTCCAAACCAAATGAGTAATTGATTGGTCGTGATGATATTGACTCAGCCATGGCCAGGGCTCGCCTGATAGGAAATGATTTGTTGAACAACCAGCGGAGATTTTATCTCATTTCTGGTTGATTTTCCCTTCCGTACTGTAGATGTACCGGCCAGGCGGATGAACGCCAATGTTGATAATATCACGATATTGCCAAATACCCAGTGGTAACGATCATCGACTGTCTCATCCACCGATTGAGTAATCCCGTTATCATTCCAATAGAGTATTGGTCCATTTTTTGTGTCACGTCACTTTGACGCAGATTCAGCAGCATCTTGATTCTATCTTCGCTGCGGAAAGAACAGTGTCTTATTCAATGAAAAATCTGAAAAAAATGCCTGTGTGCCAATATTTATAGGAAAACCTTTGATGCATGACTAAAAGACCAGGCTACAGTGTATGTTTTAAAATGTGCTCATTTTCATTCACTTTGCAAACAAACACCGGGGAAAGTTTCGGTATGGCATTTTTCATATGTCATCTGTTGTTTTTTTCTGTATTAAATGTTCAGTATGCAGGTTATAGAATTTTAAGTATATCCACCAAGTGCAAGTACTAGAGTATGAATTGAATTTCAATTAAATGCCAGGTTTTTATTGGAGCAAAAACATACATGTAGGTATTAATGCCGATTATCACGAAGCTCTTTTCCCAGGTACTTTGCCTTGCAGCTGCTGATAAAAGACAATTTCGAAAAAACTTTTTGATCAAGAAATTATTGATCACTCTAAAATTTCTTGGTTTCTTTTCAGGGAACAACCAATCTACACAGCAAAGGCCCATGTTTTCCAAATTGACCCAAAAACCAAGAAAAATTGGCTACCGACGAGTTCAGCTGCAGTCAATGTGAGTTACTACTTCGACAGCCAGAGGAATTCCTACAGAATCATCAGTGTTGAAGGATCCAAGGTTAATATCCTTTGCAATTTTCCTGCCTTTGTGTATGTTGGTGAAACAATCGAATAATTCATTAGATGTTCCAAGTGTTTCCAGTTTTTCATTACTTTTTGTTTTCAGGGGATAATTACCAGTACCGGGTACTTGTGCGTGCAAGACAATGGCCAATATTTACAAAAGACAGCAAATGCTTTTCCTTCAGGTTTTGTAGTGCATTTATATTGCACCTTGCTGTGCAAATTTTGTAACTTTTATAAATCAGCCAAATCTAAAAAAACTGCCTGTGACAAGGCACATACGTTCTGCATAGCGTGTATGACCAATCTAACTACGGTATTGGATTGCATTCTACCTTGCATTCCTTTTGTCCTTGCAACATGAATTACCTGCCAGAATATCTTTATGATGATGGTCTTTCGAAAATAAATGAAAGGTCCATAACTTTTAACTATTATTACGACCTCCCATCATAAAATACGCAAGAAAACACAAAAAAATGAAGTCACTGGTTTATGACAGGAAGTCTTCCTCGGCAATGTCTGATCTTGCTAGTATTTTTCACCGCCTAGTATTGTCTGCCTTGAGAAAAAGACACAACATTAACTTGGAAAGATGCGGTGTCTAATGGATTGGCATCCAACGGAAGAACTGCAATAAGCGTGATCTATTTCAACATCAAAGATAGCTTTATATAAAAATGGCGCTATACTGAGGAAGATTTGACTTGGAGGTACATATGCTTCACCCTAGTATACTGTGTTAAGGAGGAGATGTTTGCACTACTGGGCACGTATACATAAAGGTGGAACAAGAGAGATAGAGCTTATTCGAGGTATAACTTCACGTTATATATTAAGGCCCGTATGCATAACGGTGGAATAAGCTTATTCTAGGTATAACTTCACGCTATGACGCTAAGTTGTTCCTGGAATAAGCTTATTCCACCTTTATGCATACATGGGCAATTTCCAGAGTGTTTGCGAATTTCAGTCTGTTCTAGAGTTTCGGATTGTAAAGTACCAGCCTGAAGAAGACCCCGGTTGGGGTCGTAAATTCGCAAACACTCTGGAAATTGCCTTTTTATTCATCATATATTGTGTGTCAATTTTTGTGCTTTTCTTCTCTTTATGCATACATGCCTTATTATATAACGTGAAGTTATACCTGGATGGAATAAGCTCTGCCTCCCTTATTCCACCTATGCATACGGGCCCTGGGGGAGACTTGGAGATATGCCGAATCCTGGACTGAGTTCAAGAAGAGCTACGGGGGAAGACTTGGAGATATGCTGAATCCTGAACTGAGTTCAAGAAGAGCTACAGGGGAAACTTGGAGATATGCTGAATCCTGAACTGAGTTCAAGAAGAGCTACAGGGGAAACTTGGAGATATGCTGAATCCTGTGTGTTACAAGGAGGATTTCATGCCCAGAACAAGGGACATGTGCTTATCTTTCAGGCGCTAGACATTATCAGTCAGTTCCAACGATTCCAATCCATCACTGCCGTTCACATCTGATCATCTCCGTCTCGCTCTGCCTCCATCATGCAGATAGCGTAATTAAGATCGAGTCATTAATTAGCTGAGGAACTTTAACTGGTTCTTCACAATATTAAGTGATGGATTGCTGAGCAAACTGAAATTCAATCTAAAGGAGCCGAAGACGACATTTTCTGCCTCGGTGATTTCATGAGCTAGTCATTAATGATAGCAACTTCACTATGTCATGTATGCAAATCGCACAGAGTGAGAATAAGGAGACTTTCACTCGATGAAGAGTGAAGTTCCTATGTGACGATGAGAACTTGCATTGTTGTGCAGCAGCCTGAACCAAATGGTCAGCACGAGCCTTACACATATGCAGCTAATACAAGTCTGTATGTATAATGCTATCGGATACCCATGGGTTTAGACTGAGACTATCGGCCATAAACCCTACTTCAATTAGCCGTCTTGTTTTAGATTCCCTTGTTAGTAAGATAAGCTGAAGATGCCATAAAAGGCATGCAGCTTTTCTTTTTTGTCTTACATTTGATCATTGTCTGCCAAGCTTTAACTTGAAAACAGCATTGGTCATCCTGAGCCTCTACTGTCAATTGAATAAATATTCTTGTATGTTCATCTTCTGTTGTATTTCCTTCAGGACCAGCAACAATTTTGGCTGACCCAGCGCAGTACACAGTGTTGGCAACTCATTCCTCTCCCCATCAGAAACAGTTAGCACAATCAAACATCATAAAGCCACCACTTGCCTGAGTAGCTTAGTAAACCTGCTATGACAGTCTCATTACCTGCAACTCTGAGATACAGCTCAGCCATGGTCTATCATTGAATCCGGGCAACTGCTTATTCTTGTAAGAATCATTACCACTGATCTAGTTATCACCGCTTGTTGGCTGCAATCCAGGCAGGATTATTCGTATCATTGCTATTCATGAGTGCATTTTATCATTAGTTTTATCATGAATTAAGGAATGGTTATGCAGGATAATGGTTCGCAGCCACTTCAACTCAGGTCGAGTATGCTCAAGGTAGTCCAATGCAATCAGACGAAAATTGCCGAGTGGCCTATTATGGTTGCCTTGTTCTTCGATCTTCACATCAGCCCTGTCCGTGCATCCGATATGTCAAATGTGTCCATACCACTGCTTGGCGAACCTCGAACCACTTTTCTTCACCTCGATCGTTGCATCCAACATGTCCGAAATGTCCGAACCATTCTACTTTATTCCCCCTCATGATCAGTCCACCATGATTTTTCATCTTCCTACCATGTCCCGAAGGTATAAGATGGATAATGCCATTCTTCATGATTGAATTCTTTCTACAAATCCATTTTGCTGGAGGGGGAGGTAATTACCATAAATCAGACGGAGAGCAAAGGTGGCTGTTCCATGTGGGAACATTAGAGAAACATCTTCCAATGGCAGTTAAAGAATTGTGTGGCTTCTGTTTATTGCACAAAAGTAGAGAAGATTTGTCGGTTGATTTTCTGCCATTTTGTACCATTCCATGTTCCGCCAATGTGCCGTCTCTTAAAAAGCTCTAGAATAGTACAAATGAAACAAGCCGCTGTGTTTTGTGATCATTAACTTGAAACATAGATGTTTGGAAAATTGATGCCGCTCACTGAATACGGATGCGAGGCTAGGAATACCCAGGTGTGAAAATTGGATGATTTGGAACAGCTCATCGTAGTTACTCCAATTTATGGTAATTGGGCTGTCGTAGGTTTCTTAGGATTCGCGATGGAGTAGAAATCATCTGCGAACTACTGCTTGGCACTTTTTCATGAGCTCTTGCAGTGTCGTTCATAATTTTTATATTTCTCGTCTATGTAGCTGTATGGTTTGTTGTGGCTGTTGGTTGGCGAATTCCAAGTGACGTCAGCATGATATACAGGAGGCAAATAACCTCATCACTAACGGTATCTTCCTAGTTGCCACGTCGTGACCAGAATACTTTCCATGCACGAACCCAGCGATATCATCATTAGCAAATATTGACCCACTATAAACTGAATAAGGCTCCAGGCAATATAGCAAACTTGAGCATGCATTTACCCACTGGTACATGTAGTTTTCGAATTGCTAATATTGGTCTATTGGGGTGAACTTTCACCTTTTTTACCAGTTCTTCCGAGATGAAGGGAGAATTTGACGCACACATCGATGTTTTTCAAAACACTGGTGTTTCATGACATGTTGTTTGTTGGCCCCCGCTATTTGGATGCCAGTCCAGTAAACATCTCTTGTGGTGTTGTTCACACCCACTAGTCACGTCATTGGTAAATGATGGGCCTCGTTGCTGGATTGTCTGGTGTGAACAAAACAGGTCGTTGGTGAATTCTTGTGATTTCTTGATGACTTCTGAAGCTCGATGTGATGCATTCATATTAGTAAGACAAGAGCAACAAATCTTCGATGACTTTTGTTAGGAATGGGAAACTCCTTAGGAACTGTTGTACCGGCAACTTAGAGAGGTCCTCAATGTGGCCGGGATGTGAAGAGTTCGTTTGTCTCCGATATAAACGTAGTGTGTACATTTCATGAGATTGAAAGCTGAATGTGCAGATTCAGAATCAATCTATGGTTCTTGAATGCCCTGCCTGAGTCTCTTGCCCTTTATTTCATCTTTTGTGCATCTGATTCTGAACTTTCTTTGCTGAAAACCGATTCTGTAGTACCCGTACTTTGTCAACAATTCCCCCAGTGTTACCTGTTCACTCGCTACATCATGTACTAGCAAACCTGTTCACACTGGAAATGCTCGACTATTGAAAAAGTATTCAGTTACCGCTGCTCAATCTTGCTCTTTTTCCTCGAGACACCTTTTCGGTGATTATTCTCCAAAGTTCACACCTCAAATTACGACTTGATTCTTTCACACGATCACATCCACCTGGGGGCCCGACACAAAAGTCACTGTGAGCACCAGGAAACGGCGTAACCTCCTGGGCAATCAACTTGATAAAATATCCCGTTCTTCCTCACTGTTGTCACGGGATGTAGCTCTATCAATCAGTCCATCAATAAGTGACAGTGGTGGCTGTCAGAGACTCAGCTGATGGTAACATAAACATTGCAATCTAATGGCCATATTTGGTTAGCTGATTGCCAAAGTTGCACCCAACTCCAATCAGGAACCCTCAGATTTTTAAGGACAGGAGATGCAGTTACATGTAGTTGTGATGGTGAAAATTGCTGTTTTGGTCCAGTTGAGGAAAGTCAGAACCTCTCCAGATGCGTCAATATTCTTGTCAATGCCATACAACCTGATGTTTGTCTGGGTACTCGTCAATGCATTCCTGATTGTACTGACTGCACCACTGTTGACTTTTAATCAGTGCTAACAGAGATCATGATGATCGTGTTCTATGGACGGCCAGTCTGGTAAATAGCATGGTTTTCAGGTACATGGCCATAATATTGAGATAATTTGATAGCTTCACCGTTCTCCTCCCAATTGCAACAGTATCCGTTTCCAAAATGATCAATAGCTAGAAATACCTTCGCCAATAATCAATGACATACCCACATTCTGTCTCGTTTACTTATAATCAAAAGTGCCAATCATACGTCAAATATTGTTGTTTGCTCTCTCGTTACCTTGCTATTGTTGGTTTGATTGCAGAATCAAATGGAATAAGAACTCGACCTTGTTCTAGCTGATGTTCACTGTACAATGTATTGATGCATACCAAAAGTTGGAGAGACTAGAGGTTCACAGCTGAGAGATCAGTACATGGATGTCAAGAATGCAAAGGGGCCTGTCAACTCCCATGTATGGGTATCCACATAGGACTGATTTATCAAATTCTACCATTGTTTCCATTGTCAGTTTCCTCGGTTCCCAAACATGACTTGGTAAGATTGACTTTGGTCATTTGATAGTTTCATCAGCATTCTGACGATCGCAAGAGGCATCAAGTTCCACAATAATCAATCAGGTATAAAATGTCCCATCTTTTCCAATAGCCAATATAGCCTGCAATCTGATTGAGACAGGTGTCGGATCACATCAAGCAGATCCTTTAAGGAAGTAAGAGTCTGTTTCTTTTATAAGAAGAAACGGCCCTTCGGCAATGGAGCCTTCCCGCTGCAGGCAACATGAACCGCTTGTCCCCTTCTTTGATTAGTATCGGTCCGTGTCTACATGGCCATGTTTCCTCCATTCCTAATGTTCCTGCGTGTTTTGTTGCAATCAGGAGGTACCGTAATGAAAGCTTTCAGCGCTATCTACAGGGTGGTCAGCCGGAGGGGCTGGAATAATTTGCTACAGAAACCTGAGCTCTGGCTTGATGATCGAGTCTGTAAGTTGGCTTGGATTCGTGTTTAGCTGACTACCACATAAATGCAACGTTTGTCAATATAAAGGCATTTCTCATTTTGGTAAGAATAACCAGATGAGGTAGGAATAGGATTTAGAGGCTGGAGTGTCAACACTGGTGGACCAGCCAGGGGCGTAGCTAGCGGGCCCCCAGAGCAAAAAGGGACAAAACAAATTTTTGCTCTAAAACGTGATTTCCCCTCTTCGAGCCAAGTTATTGTAGTGTCAGATGTGGGGAAAAATAGGAAGGTAGGTGAATCTAGAGGCAGGAGAATGGAGAAATCGACGAGAGGTGACGCGGGTGAAATGCATCTGAGAGGGTGTAGATTTTCAATATTTCAGCTTCACCCTTCAGACTTGATCATCTGTTGGCTGGAATAAGAATTTGGACTGATGGAGTCCATAAATTCTAATCTGATCGCTTCCACTGCCCGACTCTGACAGCTCCGAGTTGTGAAAAGGAGACAAGAGTCAATGTGGCTCCAGTTCACGCCGTCCGCCAGAATGATGTCCCATATACTAAACCCACACCCTGGGTAATATAATCTGTGACTTATTTCAATGGTTAGCTTATGGATCAGAATAGCAATTTCAAGATTAGCGCCGAGAGGTTGGCTCATTAGGGTAATGGTATCACCAGCCTGTTAGGGCTAGATTGCAGCCACTGGTGCCTCTGGTAAACAATGATGGAGAGTTGAACCATTGTTCCTTATGGTAAACTAGGTGGCTGTAAAATCAATCAAACCTCCTTAATGAACACCCTCATTAAGTTCCTGATGTTACCTAGATTGGTTCCTGATCACACCACTAGGACTACTGTACCAAGATCGGTATCGCCTACCATCCATTTATCATGTGGTGAGCCGAAACACAGCCGCTTCAACCAATCAATGCCTTTTCTTTCAGCTGCTTTTCAGTCAATCACATGACAATGGACAAACAGGCGATACTGATCTCATATACCGGTGCGGATCCAGGGGGGACACACCCGGCCCATGCCTCCCCCATTGTTCGGTGACCAACGTTAGGAAAATTGCCCTTTTTCAAAGTGCCACCGAATTGCCTTGTAATTTGTCCCTCAGATGCTGGGAAATCGCACCAACGGCCTTCTAGATTTCAAAATTTTCTGGGGGAGACTCCAGCCCCCCGCCCTTTGCGCTTCCAGTGCTTGCCTTCATCGGTCCGCCTGTGACCTTCTGTGCCCCCTTCACCAGAATCCTGGATCCTGCCTCTGATAATACCCTAGTGGTGAAGTCGGGAACAAATCTATTATCGCGTTGAGGATGGTTTGCAGTGTCTTCAAATTAATAGGATGCACCGTGGTAATACACTTGTTCTTGTTTGGCTAAATGAAAGAATTACGTACGCTACTGAAGAGTGAAAACTATCCCTTATTGATCTGCCTCTGTCTGTCTCTATGATCACTGTCTCAGGACATCATCAGTCTATAATTACCCAAGACACAAGATGATTGGGTTTGCCAACCCTCAGGTGGTTAATGACTGATGTTTATTGAATTTCTTTGAAGAAAACATTCGTTTTGTCCATTTCTGCCGGCAGTTACTGAAGTTATCAGGATGGCTTCATCATCTGATGTGAAATGCAAACTTTCATGTTTTTTTCCTGAGAGAGGGAGCAATTTACATTTATTTTTAGGGGCCAACATTGCTTGGTTTTGCAGATGTCTTTTAGTTCCGAGTGTCGGAAGTCATCGAAATGAATTAATATCATGTGATTCAAAGCTGTCTAACATAAGTACATTTCTGATATCTCGTCAATAATGGTCCTCCATTCAGTGTGAACTATCAGAGTCAGACATCGCCCAGCTTTGACAGTTGGCGTGGTAAACCAATCAAGAGCCATCAGACTCAATTCAAGTGAGAATATTTTACACGACAGTTGAGATCAGAAAGTGATTTCAGACTTTTACACCAAGATGAAATCAGTTGGTGATTTCAGTGTGAATTATTGTCACTATTGTGACTTTTGTTCAGACATGTGTCTTGTGGCGGTTTCCGGTCTGAAAGCTTCCCCCATAGAATTCCATTTTATTCCACTTAGCTCACATCCGGATGCAGCGCTGAACAGCAATGAAAGTACCATTTATTGAGTTTGACATATTTAATGGTGTCTTTTATTTGAGTTTTCAGCCTGCATGATGATGCTGACCTTCACCAAAACAAATGCTTTCATGAAAAATGGACCACTTAACATTTGAAATTTTACTGTCTGCATTATAAGCTCCTCAAACTCTGCTTAATTTCATTTAACGTCCGTCTGCCTGTTTAAATATTTAAAAGACAAATCGAATTTTCCATGATGAGAGATTCAAGTGAACAGCTGTGGCTAAGGGGGAAAATTATGCTATAGCCATGTTTTCCTGATTTATTTACCGTATTTGCTGAGAGGTCAGCTGGATGATGTCCCTACTTTTACTTTAATTCTTTTTATGATGACTTTTGTGATAATCAAATGGTGGATTTCAGTTCGCTCAGGCTTGGCTGGTTTTATCCAATAGGAAATGCACCTGAGGGGTATGGACTGAAAAAAACTCCATGGAAATACAGGACAGAAGCAATTTAGGCCATGATGTATGTCACTGATCATGTATTTCATTACTCTGGATCTCGATCGAGGCGAGAAAATTACATCACGTCAATAAAAAATAATCCATGAGGACGTACTTGCACTGATGCGACAGGTTGGTGGAAAAATTGTCTTACTGATCGGGTGTATCGATTTCTGCCGGTCTCTTGTGACAAATTGGGAATACAATTTGGATATGCCAACGGTCATGTGCCATCATGTTCCTAG
>NMRB01000001.1:641949-701083 GCA_002633025.1 Notospermus geniculatus | reverse complement strand
ATGTATGCTGAAGATGGCGTTGTGATCACCCTGGACTGGTTCCTATCTTGATTGATTATTCAATGGATGTGGGGAAGAGTCAATCCCTTTCTGGTCCGCCACATACCTGTTATTGGACCCTGTTGGCAGTACATAGCACATAGTTCAGTTTATCACTGAATACATGTAGTAGTGACCTTTACAGCTTCTCCTTCTGAAGTTAGTAGGGAGAAGCCAAGTCTCCCTCTTTGGAAAAAAGTCTCTGCTTTTAGGAATGGGAGACTTTTATTCTCCCTATTTCAAAAACCTGGCACCAACCCTGGCCGTTCGATAATTCTCGATCAATCAACTGTGTCTTAGCTCCCAATTTCCAAGGGCGGTCTTTCAAATTGACTGGTAAGTCAATTTCTAGTCATCGCTTTTGTTCTTGCAGGCTGTGATAAACAGTACGGTTACCCCAAATATGCACTTCACCAAAACGTCACAGAAATTCGGCCAATGGACAGATGCCAGAGCGAATACCGTTTATGGACTTGGATTTGGAGCCGAGGCGGAGCTCACTCAGGTAGGTTTCTTTATATGATGTTCAACACCTGGCCAGGTGCCAGGAAAACACGAGAAATTGCTATTGTTGGCACTGATTGCTTTTGTACACCAGACACGGTGTCATTGAGTGGAACCAAAGATTGATCTCTCCTGAAAATGTATCACAAACATTGCAAATTCATCTCATGAAATCAACGAACACTTGTATAGAAACATAAGACGCTTGGTTTAGTAAATTCTCTATAGGTGGCAACACCAGGCTGGATGAATTCTTCACATTGATTTCACACCTTGAATTCCCTGGAGAAGTATGAGACATCTTGGCAACATTCAATGGAATCTCCAAACATACCAGGTACAGCAATATATCAAAAACTGAGAATAGTCTCTGTCCCTGCCAGGAGTTTTGTATATAAGGTTCTGGAGTGTCAGGATGGATCACCGTAATTACTGACATGATTCTTAATCGCTTTGATTTTCAGTTTGTAGAGAAATTTGAAGAAGTAAAAGAACTAACGAAGAAAGTGCATGAAACAGTAGTTGGCTGGTTTTATCCAATAGGAAATGCACCTGAGGGGTATGGACTGAAAAAAACTCCATGGAAATACAGGACAGAAGCAATTTAGGCCATGATGTATGTCACTGATCATGTATTTCATTACTCTGGATCTCGATCGAGGCGAGAAAATTACATCACATCAATAAAAAATAATCCATGAGGACGTACTTGCACCGATGTGACAGGTTGGTGGAAAAATTGTCTTACTGATCTGGTGTATCGATTTCTGCCGGTCTCTTGTGACAAATTGGGAATACAATTTGGATATGCCAACGGTCATGTGCCATCATGTTCCTAGCCGATGATGTCAAGATTAGAAATGAATGATGATTGAGGTGGGGCATTCGTTCCTCGCGGATATTACTAGGGTCAAGTAACAAATGACAGGGACAAGGGGTGGATGGCGAAGATAACTGTCTGACTGATAATCATGTATGTATGTGTCACAAGGGGCTAAGAACGTCAACGCATTTGACAAATTGTGGATTAGATGGTATGGATACCACCATGACCACTGACTCAAGTCCAAGTCGCATTGAGAACGTGTATTGTTGCCAACGTGTTGTCGGTATTCATCTGGTTTAATGCTATCTTGTAAAGAAGAGTGCACACCACACACAGTTTAAAATAATAACTGGTCCAAAGTGATTTCCATTGCCATCGGCATCCCAGATGCTTCGTACAATATCTCGGTGGCTTACACTTAAGGAATGTGAGTCAAATCATCATGCTTGTTTTGAAACGGAACACTGGCCCAAAGTACCGCATAAATTGTGTACAATCAATATTTAAGCAAGCTAACAGTATCGTGCTTGGCAAATCACTTGAATAGTAAAGAGACGACCACACTTCTGGAGGGCATTTCCAACAGAAAATATTGCATTGATGGGTCCACTAATGGTGCAGCAGTTGTAACATTTTTACAGCTGCTAAGTGATAATTGTGATGCTGCTTCAAAAGAGCTTTCAACGTGTCTCGTTTTATCTTCAATTTATGTCATACGCTCAACACCCACCTAGAAGTTAGTTGCCTACGTACGTACCGTGGACATAGGAGCTTCTGTGTGGGGATGAAACCATGCCATGCCCCTAGCAGAAGATTTGCCCACACATCGTGGGCACAACGGCGTGGGATAACTCCAATAGTTATCCTTCCCAGCATTGGTGTGGTGATGCCACAGGCCTCTAGCAGTCCAGTTTCATGTCTGGAGAGGGAACTGAGGCTGAGAGTTGGTCAATCTCTCTGCCATATCTCTATTCACCGAATATAATTTGAAATCAACCTCCCTGTGGCAATAAATCTAAAGGGTTAAAATGGGACATATTGCGTGTTTATTCTGTCCATTCTCCTCTTTGATGGTGCTTTATCAAAGACAAGTAGCGTCCATTTCCTTCAGGGACTTGTCCGTTGCGTTTATTGGATTCCACTTAACGAATCGCTTGATTTTCTTGTCTCCAACTTGGTGACGTCAAGCACCAAATATCTCAGCGATATTGAGATTTCTGCGGAGGGAGTCGATGTGGCCACAGCTCATGAATCCTAATCAGTTTCATTTCCGGTGTCTCAGAAATTGAGAACTGGCCAGTTGAGTGCTTGGGAATTAGAATATAGGCTTTGCGTAGGGTGATGTGACCAACATTTTGTAATCATATGTTACTCAGCTTAGCTAAAAGATAGGCTTCATGCAGACTTCACCAAAGAAGGTGTTTGATTGGGAGACCCTCTGTAGAAACCTGTGTTGTCTGAATGTGGTGTAATGTACGGTAGGAGGAAACAGGAGTCCCTGCAGAAAATTCAGGACAGCAGTGTGTTGTGGGTCAGAAATTAAACCTTCAACTCTGGAGGTGCCAGCCACAGATGTTCCAATACCGGTACCAGACATTGAATTGAGGGATGTGACTTCATCTCCAATGTACTGACTGCTTCACGACTTGGAAAAATCTTATCACGACCGGCTTGTAAAATATGTCGATATGTTGCAGTGTCATTCAGGCACTCAACTAAAAATGTTCTAGCAAGCAGCTTCGTCGCCTGAAACCTGTTGAAAGGCCATGAGAGTGTAATCAAGCTAGCAACTAATATGGGGAAATACTTTCATGTTTTAGCAATGAGAATTTGAAGTATCACACCTACGGGGATAATGCACTGATGATGAATCTTTAAAGGAATAAGTCCTGCGAGGCTAGTTTAATTTGGTCGGCGAAATTGGTGTGGAGATCCATGTGGCTTAATTTGTTACAATAGAATTATGCGCAGAAAAATACGAAGTTGAGTGGTATCTGGTGTTGAGAGTCCGCGATATCCTGCCAGACGTTTATCTATGATGATACAAAGCATCTTCTCAGCAGCGGGGGCTGTAGTAGCCATTGGAAAGCATAGTATTTCCAGGCTCTCTTTGCATAGCGTGCCCGCGGGATCACTTGTCAAGTGACTCTTTGTGACATGTGAACAGTAATAACCTTCTTGTCTGGTGATTCCATTGAATTTTGCCAAGAGATCTCATGTAAAATACTTCTCCGGGGAATTCAAGGTGTGAACAAGATGTATAGATGTATCGTACGAACAATACAAATGATATCTGACTTGTATTCTGTTGGGTACGTATTATGTGGGACTCTCAACATCATTATGTGAAGTCCTGGAACTAAGGAGTCATTATAAAGAAAAATCTTTGTTTCCATGTCAACACATTGTGCGAATGTGCTCATTATTTCGGGAAGCTATCTCTTCTTGCCTCGGGATACATTTCACCTTTTGTCATTTTGCAGGATGGCTGTACGTTGCTAACAAGAAATTTTGGGAAAAAATGTCTGCCTATGCCTGCTTTGCTCAGGAAAGAAGTGCTTCACCGTCATTTGTTGATAAAAATATCGTTTATTGTACGGGTTCATCCTTCCAATATCAAGTTACCTGATGCTGTCAACTGTACAAATCAAGTTTTTAGGGGGGCCTTTCCTGATGAATTCGATGTGGTATTCTTGATAAATGTTTGTGTGCGTCAATGAATGTTTGTGACACCATATATGGTCACAGTGCCCCCACTCTCTCCCCTTCACTTCTGGGATTTCAATTAGAAAGTGCCTGAGGAAGACCCCGCTTGGCGTCGAAAATTTGCAAAATCCGGAGACGACTTATGTTTACTATCATTTTGTGTGTCGTTTTTTGTGCTCTATGTTGGAGACTCTCTGCCACATGTAACATCCTGCAGTTTATCTCAGCTTGCAGTGTGACTGCCATGTTCAGTTATTGCAATGCAGGATTCGAACTCAAATCTGGCACCCCTGCCAGAAGGGAACACAACGTCCACTGTTGACCGAAATCCCATCCACAAAATATATGGTTGAATTGTCCATTATATGACGAGTCCCTCAATACCCAGTGATCCCACGTGACACCTTTTTAGAACCATCTTGATATTTAATGTCCTTATAACCCTGACATGAGTGATTTTCAACGGTTGCCATGTTGACAGTGATCGCTCCAAAAAGCTACAGCGAAGGAAGTTCTCCCTGCCTAGAGTATCTTCTTGCTGTATTGTGTATGTTGTGTCTGCCGTGCTACTTTTGACAGAGGATGTCTTGGTCAGCTCAATTCCAATTTGAAGATCTTTTTCATGAGTGCCATTGATCCATTCAATGTTGATGTAAATATATATCATGATTTCATAACAAGCAACATTTCAAAGCGTCTTTTTTGTCTCATGTTGCCGCAGTGGTATTTGTCATTCAGACTCGTGTTTGAGTAGATTCTAATGCTATCATAAATACGTGTATTAAAGGATCACCCTTTCGTGTGGGTGGTCATGAGACGTTTAAGGACTATCTGTCAGCTTTGAAGCTAGAGAACAAATCGTTTTATGGCTTCAAACGGCCGTTTGTGAGCAAGCAACGCAGCACAAAAAAGCAACCTTCTTCGCCAAAACCAATAGGTCATTCATCCATAAATAAATATTTTTCTGTCTGCACAAGATATTGGGTTGTGAGATAAGCTCCAGTAGGACATTAGTGGCTCTTTATTTCATAGAATTGGCAGTGTGATCTCGTTGGAACTCCAGAAAGGTGATTTTGGCTACAAGGGAAGGGAACAATCAGCATGCGGATGTGACCAGAGTGCAAATGAGGATATCAACTTCTGAATCACTATTTATCATCGCTTTTGTTCTTGCAGGCTGTGATAAACAGTACGGTTACCCCAAATATGCACTTCACCAAAACGTCACAGAAATTCGGGCAGTGGACAGATGCCAGAGCCAATACCGTTTATGGACTTGGATTTGGAGCCGAGGCGGAGCTCACTCAGGTAAGTTTCTTTATGTGATGTTCAACACCTGGGCAGGTGCAAGGAAAACACGAGAAATTGCTATTGTTGGCACTAATTGCTTTTGTACACCAGACACGGTGTCACTGAGTGGAACCAAAAATTGATCTCTCCTGAAAATGTAACACAAACATTGCAAATTCATCTCATGAAATCAACATACACTTGTATAGAAACATAAGATGCTTGGTTTAGTAAATTCTCTATAGGTGGCAACACCAGGCTGGATGAATTCTTCACATTGATTTCACACCTTGAATTCCCTGGAGAAGTATGAGACATCTTGGCAACATTCAATGGAATCTCCAAACATACCAGGTACAGCAATATATCAAAAACTGAGAATAGTCTCTGCCCCTGCCAGGAGTTTTGTATATAAGGTTCTGGAGTGTCAGGATGGATCACCGTAATCACTGACATGATTCTTAATCGCTTTGATTTTCAGTTTGTAGAGAAATTTGAAGAAGTAAAAGAACTAACGAAGAAAGTGCATGAAACAGTAGTTTTTTTTTCTATTTTTGAACCGGAATATGGTGTTTGCTATGTGTAACTTGAGTTGTTTTGTCGAATGAAGTATGAAAATTTGTTTATGATGATTGCGTTGCCTCACTTTGGCACTGTGGGGGCTGTGACATTTACTGTTATTTCCCCTTTCAGAATGATGTTAGTATTACCATCAACAATCATGAGCGGCAAAGCACTGGCTCTATCAACGTTGACCATGATCGACAAGCCAGTGGTTCCGTTAGCGACCACGAGCGGCAGAGTTCCACCTCAAGTCTTCCAACAGCCCAAACACCCGAGGCACAACTGAAATATGAAAATGACCGCCTCAAATTAGCGCTTGCGCAAAGGTACATTAGTTCAGTAGAATTTGCTCTGGGGTTCTTGAACCTCTCTGTAGACTGCTGTGTTGGCATAGTGGAGGCATCCAGGCCTGCCGTCAGTGAGGTTTGGGGTTCAATCCCCGGTGGTGCCAGTGGCTTCACGTGCTAGAGAGGGCAGTTCCTCCTTGATAACAGGGTATTTTCCAACCTTATATTTTTGTTGTTTGCAATGTTTTTGTCATTTCTAGGAATAAATCTGACATATTTTTTGATTGTTTCAGTTCCACGAATGCGAAGAAATGGGAAGTAGAGTTGCAGACATTGAAGACCAATAACAGTCGGTTGACCACTGCACTTCAGGAGAGCACTGCCAATGTTGAGGAATGGAAAAAGCAGTTAGCAGGTTATAAAGAGGAGAGCAGTAAATTAAAAAGGAAGGTAAGACAGTTGAGTTCTCGAGACATGTACTCTGTGCCTTTCATACGAAAGCCCAGAATGCTCATTCAGAATTCAATATTGAAACCCCGATTTCAATATTGAACTGTTGACTTCAGTATTGAAGATCCGATTTCAATACGTATTGAAATCAGCAGTTCAATATTGAAATCGAGGTTTCAATATTGAATTTTGAATGAGCCTTCCTGAGTTGCAACCTTGGCACGTGATGAATGCGAGGGAAGAATACTAGGTTCTGGGTGGAAAGAATATTTCCGTATTGATGCCCTTGTTCTGTTCTCTCCTTTTTCAGGTTGCAGAGTTGGAACACCACAAGGTGGACGCCAGTCAGGCTCAGCTGACTCAGAGAAAACTTTCTGATATGACAGATAAAGTTCAGTTACTTGAAAGGGACAAAAAAAGGAAGGATGAGGTATGTAGCCTGTAGGAATGATTGAAGGCAGGCAACCAGTGTTTTGTCTCTGGTCTAAAGAAGAATGTGCTGCTCCTTGAGTTCACCCAAAAGGTTGGTGGAAGAACACTCTACTTCACTTTAACATTGCTTTGAAATCATTTTCAGGAAATTGAAGGACTGCGAGCAAAAATAGAAGACTTAGAGCCGTATGAAAAGCAAAATAAAATGCTGTTAGAGCGAATTGAGGTATGTTAGAGCCAAAATGTGCCTTATTGAACTACTAATATTCTTGTACTGGTTCAACTTTACACATTCAATAACCTTCACTTCAAGAAAAAACTAAAATTTCCATTTCATGGGTTCTTTTCATCTTTTTTTTTAGAAATTTGAAAAGGAAAATGAATCGTTTAAAAAAGAAGTAAAGGAGCTCAAAGAAGAAAAGACGCAGACCTTGGCAGCTGTCAAGAAGAGTAAACAAGAACTTCTCCTGGTTCACAAACATGTGGTTGTGAAAGTGAAAGAAGTTTCTGAACTTCAGGACAAGTTAACCGTCATGTTACAGTCTTGATGATTTTAAAGTGTTGTTGCTTCTTCTTCCCGTCCCTATTCTCTGTCAAGAGGGTATCATACTTACATACCGACTACTGGTAATATAAAGCTAGGAATCCACCATTGATTTTCAGGCTGATTTTGCGTTGTGATTTGCTTTGGAACTGGGCACTCGATTGCCGTAGTGGACTCGCTAGATATGATTTCCACCAATGGCGAAGATGTGGTCAATTTCAGTCGGCAATCGGTATCAGTTCCTTGCGATCGTATTCAATCACAGGTAGCAGGTTCCAAAGCAAGTCACAACGCAGAAAATCAGCAGTGGATTCCTAGCTTTAAGGGACTCCCAACCTAGGCCATATTATGTCTTGAAGTGATACATTCACAGTCAGCCATTTGTTGTAATAGTGTGTCTTGGCTCCACCTATCTCCTTACTGGGCCAAGATGGCACTTGCTTTACCGAGGTATAACTTGTCAAGACATTACCTGCCATCACTCAAATTCATTGGTTTTACTGGGCGTTTAAGACGCCAGTCACCAGCCCAAATTTCATAATAGCTTTGTGTATCTTTCATACATCTTTCGGTACATGTGTATAAGGTCTGCTATTATTGCTGCGGGTTTCTGTTTGAATGACCTGGTACCAATGCTGGAATTGTCCTTTATGTAATTCATTGCAAAGGAACGACAGAATTATAAACCAAATGCATTTTGCGTAGATTCTCATGGCTTCCTATCACAATAAATGTTTGTGTTGTAGATGACCAGGCGCAAATTTAATACCAGGTGGAAAAAGTCACATTCAGTGTATTCTCTCTGGCAACGAAAGGGTTTAATTATGAAAATGCATTTATAACGAGGCAATCAAAACAGGAAAATCAAGTTCTTTTGATTCAATTTTAAGCTTTTTTGATGAATGTACCTGTACCTGCTGGCCAAGCTTATGATAGGAAAATAATGCTGGGTTGCAAATCAAAGTTCTTATCATGTAATGAGAATATTCTTGAACATAAGATTTTTGTCCGGCGTTCAGTTACCTCCTAACGTCTGCATTTCTTTCAAAACATTCCATGTTAAAAACCCTGTTTTTTTCTTCTCTATCATGCTTTTCAAATGTTTACTTTTTTCCCCATTTCAACATTCCTTTTTTGCCATTTAGGCTTACTGTTGCGCATCATGGATGTTTTACTGTCATGAATTTTTCCATGAAAAGCTAGCTGAGATTCTTTGAAGAAAGAGGAAGCACCAAGACAGTACATATTTAAGAGATAACAGACGTTTCCAGTTGATGCAAAGGGGTTATTTTACATCCTCGTTTGTATATCAGTCAACTGCAATTATAATCATGTAGACTTTCAGTTCTGTTGTCGCGAATCACATATTATTGGCTCTAATCTATCCATCATGTGTATGTAAGTAATATCTTGTACATTTTGTCTTGTCAGTATTTCTAAACCAATTAGCAATTATCATGCAAATAATCTTTATGGAATGTGTATTACTTTCTTCATATAGAACAAGTATGCTGTGGTTTGTTTAAGAAGATATGAAACCTTTGTCAAAATTTGTACATGATCAGTAATCTAATGGAATGGGACACATTACTGCCGTTAGAGGCCACCTGTTAGCGGTCCTAGAACGTCACAAAATTTGACGTCACCGACGAAGTTATGGCCTCCACGTCATTATGGATGACGTTGTGGCACGTACTTCCTCTCTGTGACGTCACGTTCGATGACGTTCTAGGACCGCTAACTACTAGCGGCCTCTAATGGCAGGAAAGTCTCCCGTTGATCTCTTTTGAATAAAAGTAACGTATGAAACAACAACTGCAGTTTGTGTGGATATCCACATTGTAAATGGGTCACAATCACACCACTTCCTACATCCATACGGCGGTAAAATAACTTTCCATTGAAATGAGGCATTCAGAAAAGGAAATGAAAAGAAAAAGTATTTGTATTGTGTTAAGGGGGTTGATAGTCAGTCATCAATCTCTGTTTCTCTTTGAACTTGGTCTCATTTTCCACGTCAGTACGTGTTGAAGACATTCTAGGCCACGTGCCTGGGCTTCACCACAACTGTTGGTTGGACGATGGGTCTTGTCGTTAGAATAGAACTGTGCTACTACTGGTACCGGTAGATAGATAAACCATGTTGATCATGCGCATAGCCAAAGATTCATAATATTTAACTGTATTATAATGCGGTCATTGTAAACTATCAGGAATGGTTCATTTTTTTCCAATTTATTGTTGATATGTTGGCTACTTAAAATAAATTGCTACATTCCTATGTATATTGCTTGTCTTACTTGATTTTTCCACCCCATATCCTGATATCAAGTCTTGCCCCTTTGTATTGGATTCTTCATCAGGTCTGAAACCAAAGCACGATTGACCATGGTAAGTGTGGAAGAGGCCATCTCAAGCTACTCATGTTCTTTACTTGGATAGGGTCTTTGCTTGCTCATGCACTGGACATGAGGAACTAGGGATGATCAATCCCATATGCCCCATGCTGGATTTGAACCCAGTCTCCCTCTTGTGGATGTGATGACCACTAGCCTATCAGGGCTCCTAAGAATGGGCCTGTGCAGAATCACCAAGTTTTAAAAGGGGCAGCGTTCCAATGAATGCAACGAATGCCACTGACATAAATAATCGACTCCAGTGAAACATCATGAACATGATTTAAATGTTTCCTCCTCCGAAAATTCATATTCGCCTTTTAAGTGCAACAATAACAGCTCTGGTTTGCTTCAAAATATTTATTGTATAGAAATGCAGCTTTTGACAACACGAACATACCCTGATTCAACAAATATTTATATAATAATCATTCATAAGTATTTTCCAATTTTTATATGATTTTTTACATTAAAGTGTACATACAAGCACGCAACTGATATAAAAATAGAGGTTTATGAATTTCAACAACTGGTGACCATTTCTGGCAGGAGCCAGGCATCTTCGTTATGATGAAGTGACAGATATTACTTCTCTGTATTTGCATTTTCTTGCTTACATGTATGTCTTTCTTTCAACAACATCGGATCATAGTAAATGACACAGGCACAACCCAGACAGGATTACATAAACCTGCGCTCACTCGATTTACCAGTAATAAAAAGGAGGCATCTGGACCTGTATTCATAAAACTACTTAAGTCTAAGTATGACACTTATCCTTTGTTCAACACAAAAGATAAGTATCACACTTAGACTTAGGCCTAAGTAGTTTTATGAATACTGGGCCAGGCCACCAGATAAATTTTTTTCGTACAACGCTGAACCATTATCCAAATACTGCTAATATTGCACGTGTATGATGGCATTACAAACACTATCACTAAATCGCTTTCACTGGGAAATTGTCTAAATCAATGGGCTTCAAATTCAAAGAAATAGCGGTGCCCTATTTGGATGTAGGCCTACTGCTCACAGCGAGTGTTTTCTTTCATGAGGGAGATTCCCCACAACAAGTAACCAACAGTCGTCAATAACAACATCGACATACGTGATCAGTAAAATGTGTCACTTCGTCATTCACATGACAAACAACTTTGATTATTGTTTATCATGAACAAATCATACAAGCTCCTCCCACCTTAGTAGTCAAGGAAGCATAAAAAAAGAAAATTTTTCTGATAAAATTCCTTAAAAGTTATTCATCCAAAATCTTCAACTATAGATAAACGTCATTGATTGCGGGCCATCTCAGCTGAAAACTGACAACACCAAATGACACCTCTATTTCGAAACTTATTTGTAAAGAAACCGCTTTTACTTTTCATGTATCTGGAAGAAGATATTCCCTATTTTACTGAAGCACCGAAATTCTAGAGAAATGCTGCTTTCGAGTCGGTAAAATATGAGTTTTGCCACCTGAAACAACTCCTCAATTGTAAAATTCGGCCGTGACTTTCCACAGCGAGCGACGTCATGACGTCACGTCACAGCGTGAGCGTAGTGTCGGCCTGTGCATCCATGCATGCCAATGCAACGTCACGGGGTGACGTCATGGTGGTTTTTTTTTCTATTTTTGAACCGGAATATGGTGTTTGCTATGTGTAACTTGAGTTGTTTTGTCGAATGAAGTATGAAAATTTGTTTATGATGATAGCGTTGCCTCAATTTGGCACTGTGGGGGCTGTGACATTTACTGTTATTTCCCCTTTCAGAATGATGTTAGTATTACCATCAACAATCATGAGCGGCAAAGCACTGGCTCTATCAACGTTGACCATGATCGACAAGCCAGTGGTTCCGTTAGCGACCACGAGCGACAGAGTTCCACCTCAAGTCTTCCAACAGCCCAAACACCCGAGGCACAACTGAAATATGAAAATGACCGCCTCAAATTAGCGCTTGCGCAAAGGTACACTAGTTCAGTTGAATTTGCTCTGGGGTTCTTGAACCTCTCTGTAGACTGCTGTGTTGGCATAGTGGAGGCATCCAGGCCTGCCGTCAGTGAGGTTTGGGGTTCAATCCCCGTTGGTGCCAGTGGCTTCACGTGCTAGAGAGGGCAGTTCCTCCTTGATAACAGTTTATTCTCCAACTTTATCTTTTTGTTGTTTGCAATGTTTTTGTCATTTCTAGGAATAAATCTGACATATTTTTTGATTGTTTCAGTTCCACGAATGCAAAGAAATGGGAAGTAGAGTTGCAGACATTGAAGACCAATAACAGTCGGTTGACCACTGCACTTCAGGAGAGCACTGCCAATGTTGAGGAATGGAAAAAGCAGTTAGCAGGTTATAAAGAGGAGAGCAGTAAATTAAAAAGGAAGGTAAGACAGTTGAGTTCTCGAGACATAAGCCCTTTTTACACGGTGCCGGTGCGTTCCGGATCGAGACTAGATCGAGAAGGGTTCGGTTATTTTTCCCCGTGTAAAAGCGAAACAACTGACCTCCACCTTCCTCGGGCCAGTTTTCAATACCCTGATTTCAATATTGAACTGTTGACTTCAATATTGAAGATCTGATTTCAATATTGAAGTCAACAGTTCAATATTGAAATCGGGGTTTCAGTATTGAATTTTGAATGAGCCTTCCTGAGTTGCAACCTTGGCACGTGCTGAATGCGAGGGAAGAATATTAGGTTCTGGGTGGAAAGAATATTTCCGTATTGATGCCCTTGTTCTGTTCTCTCCTTTTTCAGGTTGCAGAGTTGGAACACCACAAGGTGGATGCCAGTCAGGCTCAGCTGACTCAGAGAAAACTTTCTGATATGACAGATAAAGTTCAGTTACTTGAAAGGGACAAAAAAAGGAAGGATGAGGTATGTAGCCTGTAGGAATGATTGAAGGCAGGCAACCAGTGTTTTGTCTCTGGTCTAAAGAAGAATGTGCTGCTCCTTGATTTCACCCAAAAGTTGGTGGAAGAACACTCTAATTCACTTTAACATTGCTTTGAAATCATTTTCAGGAAATTGAAGGACTGCGAGCAAAAATAGAAGACTTAGAGCCGTATGAAAAGCAAAATAAAATGCTGTTAGAGCGAATTGAGGTATGTTAGAGCCAAAATGTGCCTTATTCAACTACTAATATTCTTGTACTGCTTCAACTTTACACATTCAATAACCTTCACTTCAAGAAAAAACTAAAATTTCCATTTCATGGGTTCTTTTCATCTTTTTTTTAGAAATTTGAAAAGGAAAATGAATCGTTTAAAAAAGAAGTAAAGGAGCTCAAAGAAGAAAAGACACAGACCTTGGCAGCTGTCAAGAAGAGTAAACAAGAACTTCTCCTGGTTCACAAACATGTGGTCGTGAAAGTGAAAGAAGTTTCTGAACTTCAGGACAAGTTAACCGTCATGTTACAGTCTTGATGATTTTAAAGTGTTGTGGCTTCTTCTTCCCGTCCCTATTCTCTGTCAAGAGGGTATCATACTTACATACTGACTAATATAAAGCTAGGAATCCACCATTGATTTTCAGGCTGATTTTGCGTTGTGATTTGCTTTGCAACTGGGCACTCGATTGCCGTAGTGGACTCGCTAGATATGATTTCCACCAATGGCGAAGATGTGGTCAATTTCAGTCGGCAATCGGTATCAGTTCCTTGCGATCGCATTCAATCGCAGGTAGCAGGTTCCAAAGCAAGTCACAACGCAGAAAATCAGCAGTGGATTCCTAGCTTTAAGGGACTCCCAACCTAGGCCATATTATGTCTTGAAGTGATACATTCACAGTCAGCCATTTGTTGTAATAGTGTGTCTTGGCTCCACCTGTCTCCTTACTGGGCCAAGATGGCACTTGCTTTACCGAGGTATAACTTGTCAAGACATTACCTGCCATCACTCAAATTCATTGGTTTTACTGGCCGTTTAAGAGGCCAGTCACCAGCCCAAATTTCATAATAACTTTGTGTTAACTTTCATGTACAGAACGGTACATGTGTATAAGGTCTGCTATTATTGCTGCGGGTTTCTGTTTGAATGACCTGGTACCAATGCTGGAATTGTCCTTTATGTAATTCATTGCAAAGGAACTACAGAATTATAAACCAAATGCATTTTGCGTAGATTCTCATGGCTTCCTTTCACAATGAATGTTTGTGTTGTAGATGCCCAGGCACAAATTTAATACCAGGCGGAAAAAGTCACATTCAATGTATTCTCTCTGCAGCGAAAGGGTTAAATTATGAAAATGCATTTATAACGAGGCAATCAAAACAGGAAAATCAAGTTCTTTTGATTCAATTTTAAGCTTTTTTGATGAATGTACCTGTACCTGCTGGCCAAGCTTATGATAGGAAAATAATGCTGGGTTGCAAATCAAAGTTCTTATCATGTACCGGTAATGAGAATATTCTTGAACATAAGATTTTTGTCCGGAGTTCAGTTACCTCCTAACGTCTGCATTTGTTTCAAAACATTCCATGTTAAAAACCCTGTTTTTTTCTTCTCTATCATGCTTTTCAAATGTTTACTTTTTTCCCCATTTCAGCATTCCTTTTTTGCCACTTAGGCCTACTGTTGCGCATCATGGATGTTTTACTGTCATGAATTTTTCCATGAAAAGCTAGCTGAGATTCTTTGAAGAAAGAGGAAGCACCAAGACAGTACATATTTAAGAGATAACAGACGTTTCCAGTTGATGCAAAGGGGTTATTTTACATCCTCTTTTGTATATCAGTCAACTGCAATTATAATCATGTAGACTTTCAGTTCTGTTGTCGCGAATCACATATTATTGGCTCTAATCTAACCATCATGTGTATGTAAGTAATATCTTGTACATTTTGTCTTGTCAGTATTTCTAAACCAATTAGCAATTATCATGCAAATAATCTTTATGGAATGTGTATTACTTTCTTCATATAGAACAAGTATCTGTGGTTTGTTTAAGAAGATATGAAACCTTTGTCAAAATTTGTACATGATCAGTAATCTAATGGGACACATTACTGCCGTTAGAGGCCACCTGTTAGCGGTCCTAGAACGTCACAAAATTTGACGTCACCGACGTAAGTTATGGCCTCCACGTCGTCATGGATGACGTTGTGGCACGCACTTCCTCTCTGTGACGTCACGTTCGATGACGTTCTAGGACCGCTAACTACTAGCAGCCTCTAATGGCAGGAAAGTCTCCCGTTGAACTCTTTTGAATAAAAGTAACGTATGAAACAACAACTGCAGTTTGTGTGGATATCCACATTGTAAATGGGTCACAATCACACCACTTCCTACATCCATACGGCGGTAAAATAACTTTCCAATGAAATGAGGCATTCAGAAAAGGAAATGAAAAGAAAGTATTTGTATTGTGTTAAGGAGGGAGTTGATAGTCAGTCGTCAATCTCTGTTTCTCTTTGAACTTGGTCTCATTTTCCACGTCAGTACGTGTTGAAGACATTCTAGGCTACGTGCCTGGGCTTCACCACAACTGTTGGTTGGACGATGGGTCTTGTCGTTAGAATAGAACTGTGCTATTACTGGTACCGGTAGATAGATAAACCATGTTGATCATGCGCATAGCCAAAGATTCATATTTAACTGTATTATAATGCGGTCATTGTAAACTATCAGGAATGGTTCATTTTTTTCCAATTTATTGTTGATATGTTGGCTACTTAAAATAAATTGCTACATTCCTATGTATATTGCTTGTCTTACTTGATTTTTCCACCCCATATCCTGATATCAAGTCTTGCCCCTTTGTATTGGATTCTTCATCAGGTCTGAAACCACAGCACGATTGACCATGGTAAGTGTGGAAGAGGCCATCTCAAGCTACTCATGTTCTTCACTTGGATAGGGTCTTTTTCTTGCCCATGCACTGGACATGAGGAACTATAGGGATGATCAATCCCATATGCCCACAAGCTGGATTCGAACCCAGTCTCCCTCTTGCGGATGTGATAACCACTAGCCTATCAGGGCTCCAAAGAATGGGCCTGTGCAGAATCACCAAGTTTTAAAAGGGGCAGCGTTCCAATGAATGCAACGAGTGCCACTGACATAAATAATCGACTCCAGTGAAACATCATGAACATGATTTAAATGTTTCCTCCTCCGAACATTCATATTCGCCTTTTAAGTGCAACAATAACAGCTCTGGTTTGCTTCAAAATATTTATTGTATAGAAATGCAGCTTTTGACAACACGAACATACCCTGATTCAACAAATATTTATATAATAATCATTCATAAGTATTTTCCAATTTTTATATGATTTTTTACATTAAAGTGTACATACAAGCACGCAACTGATATAAAAATAGAGGTTTATGAATTTCAACAACTGGTGACCATTTCTGGCAGGAGCCAGGCATCTTTGTTATGATGAAGTGACACATATTACTTCTCTGTATTTGCATTTTCTTGCTTACATGTATGTCTTTCTTTCAACAACATCGGATCATAGTAAATGACACAGGCACAACCCAGACAGGATTACATAAACCTGCGCTCACTCAATTTACCAGTAATAAGGAGGCATCTGGCCACCAGATCAATTTTTTTCGTACAACGCTGAACCATTATCCAAATACTGCTAATATTGCACGTGTATGATGACATTATAAACACTATCACTAAATAGCTTTCACTGGGAAATTGTCTAAATCAATGGGCTTCAAATTCAAAGAAATAGCGGTGCCCTATTTGGATGTACTGCTCACAGCGAGTGTTGTCTTTCACGAGGGAGATTCCCCACAACAAGTAACCAACAGTCGTCAATAACAACATTGACATACGTGATCAGTAAAATGTGTCACTTCATCATTCCCATGACAAACAACTTTGATTATTGTTTATCATGAACAAATCATACAAGCTCCTCCCACCTTTGTAGTCGAGGAAGCATAAAAAAAAGAACATTTTTCTGATAAAATTCCTTAAAAGTTATTCCAAAATCTTCAACTAGATGAGACTTGGTCTCGAATTTCTACGCTCCTTTCCCAAAATGGCAAGTATTTTTCTAATTTTGCTACGATAATCGAACTACGATTGGTCAAAAAAATTAACCGCTCAGTATGTCTGAAATCACATAATGTGTATTCCTGCTATTCAACATGTTCAATCTCATCTATATGACCTGACAGTCAATAGTTCCTAATACATCACAGTTGTTGCAACATTGAGTGACTTAGTCAATATCACTGCACGTACCGTTATACCCAGAACCAGCTCTCCTTATAATAAGAGTGGGTTTACATACAAGATTTGACCTTCTCATGCAGGCTGCTATCTGGTCAAATCATCATGCCCCACATTGGTAGACATCTTAGTCCCATGAATAATCCTCATTCATATCACGGTCTCACCATTATCGAAATTTTTTGTTTGGATCTACCCACACCTGACTTTAAGAAAAGAACTCCCAACATGAAACCATTTGCTACCTCCAGAGGGTAACGGCATCGGCTGAAACATGCCTTGAAGATGAAACCCACTGCCAACCGGTGAGGTAAGTATCAAGGAGGATAGCCTCGAATCTATACATCAACTATGCCTTCAGTATCAGAGAGACTAGCCTCAAGTCTATACAGGCTACAGCACTATGCCCTTCAGTATCAGAAAGACTAGCTCAAGTCTATACATGCTACAGCACTATGCCCTTCAGTATCAGAGACTAGCCTCAAGTCTATACAGGCTAGAGCACTATGCCCATCAGTATCAGAGACTATAGCCTCAAGTCTATACAGGCTACAGCACTTTGCCCCTCAGTATCAGAGACTAGCCTCAAGTCTATACAGGCTACAGCACTATGCCCTGCAGTATCAGAGGGACTAGCCTCAAGTCTGTACAGGCTACAGCACTATACACCCCTCAGTATCAGAGACTAGCCTCAAGTCTATACAGGCTACAGCACTATACACCCCTCAGTATCAGAGGATAGCCTTGAGTCCATATCAGCTATGATTCTAAGTATCAGAGAGGAAAGCCTCATGTCTATACCATACCAACCATCCTTTTAACTATCAGAGAGGATAACCTTGTGTCTATACAGGCTACACCTATGCCTCTCAATATTTGAGAGGATCAAATGAAAGATTCCCTGATATGAATCGTTTGCACGGAGCTAATGAGTAATGTTTACAGTTCGCAAGTACTCATTGGCGCCACAGACAGCAAAATCGCAGTTCAAGATCAGTAGTTCCACAATCGCATACATGTGAACTATCACAATGAAGTGAGGTAATCAAGGCAGAAAAATACCAAGAAATTGTACACAGACAAGATTCCAACAAGGGACCTCCACAGTACTAGGAGATGGAGACCCCAGCCGCCACACCTGCCCATTGAAAACCGGGTAAACTTCGGTTCCATGCTGTTAGTTTCATCACTTGTATCAAAGTTTACCACAGACAAACCATGAAAAGGACATCCTACCCCCTGCCAGTTCCCATTCCAGCACGATATAGTGCTTTCCAGAATGTCCAGTCATATTTGCACTCATTTTACCTTGCAATGAACCTAACCACAAACCACAAAATTGGCCAGTTACATGTCCATGCCGATTACCGGGTAACGGTTGAACGACTTCTAATAGGACCGTGTTCAGGTCTATACTCTGATTCAAGATAATTATGCAAGCATGCACACGTAATTGGCCAATTTTAGTCAATAGTTCCTAATACATCACAGTTGTTGCAACATTGAGTGACTTAGTCAATATCACTGCACGTACCGTTATACCCAGAACCAGCTCTCTTTATAATAAGAGTGGGTTTACATACAAGATTTGACCTTCTCATGCAGGCTGCTATCTGGTCAAATGCCCTACTTTGGTAGACATCTTAGTCCCATGAATAATCCTCATTCATATCACGGTCTCACCATTATCGAAATTTTTTGTTTGGATCTACCCACACCTGACTTTAAGAAAAGAACTCCCAACACGAAACCATTTGCTACCTCCAGAGGGTAACGGCATCGGCTGAAACTTGCCTTGAAGATGAAACCCACTGCCAACCGGTGAGGTAAGTATCAAGGAGGATAGCCTCGAATCTATACATAATACAACTATGCCTTCAGTATCAGAGAGACTAGCCTCAAGTCTATACAGGCTACAGCACTATGCCCTTCAGTATCAGAGACTAGCCTCAAGTCTATACAGGCTAGAGCACTATGCCCTTCAGTATCAGAAACTATAGCCTCAAGTCTATACAGGCTACAGCACTTTGCCCCTCAGTATCAGAGACTAGCCTCAAGTCTATACAGGCTACAGCACTATGCCCCACAGTATCAGAGGGACTAGCCTCAAGTCTGTACAGGCTACAGCACTATACACCCCTCAGATCAGAGGATAGCCTTGAGTCCATATCAGCTATGATTCTAAGTATCAGAGAGGAAAGCCTCATGTCTATACCATACCAACCATCCTTTTAACTATCAGAGAGGATAACCTCATGTCTATACAGGCTACAACTATGCCCCTCAATATTTGAGAGGATCAAATGAAAGAATCCCTGATATGAATCGTTCGCACGGAGCTAATGAGTAATGTTTACAGTTCGCAAGTACTCATTGGCGCCACAGACAGCAAAATTGCAGTTCAAGATCAGTAGTTCCACAATCGCATACATGTGAACTATCACAATGAAGTGAGGTAATCAAGGCAGAAAAATACCAAGAAATTGTACACAGACAAGATTCCAACAAGGGACCTCCACAGTACTAGGAGATGGAGACCCCAGCCGCCACACCTGCCCATTGAAAACAGGGTAAACTTCAGCTATAGTTTCTCACTGTTGACACTTGTATCAAAGTTTACCACAGACAACCATGAAAAGGACATCCTACCCCCTGCCAGTTCCCATTCCAGCACGATATAGTGCTTTCCAGAATGTCCAGTCATATTTGCACTCATTTTACCTTGCAATGAACCTAACCACAAACCACAAAATTGGCCAGTTACATGTCCATGCCGATTAACGGTTGAACGACTTCTAATAGGACCGTGTTCAGGTCTATACTCTGATTCAAGATAATTATGCAAGCATGCACACGTAATTGGCCAATTTTTGTGGTTTGTGATTAGGTTCCATTGCAAGGTAAAATGAGTGCAAATATGACTGGACATTCTGGAAAGCACTTTACAGAAATAAAACTTTTTCTGCGCTCAATCTAAAGAGTAAATCATCAATATCACAATTAGCACATCAAACCAAATAGCCTCTCATATAAAGTGAAACAGGCGTACGCTGTACAGGCAATATACATTACATACAATCGGGGAACAATCCTTTGTAATAATATAATGAAATTCAAATGAGGGAATCACAGTTCGAAGTAGTGAAGATATCATTCTAAGGCAAGTCCCTAGTTAGAGGCGCACAGCTGTCAGAAGGGAGTTTTACAATACCCGGTACATAGATCCTCAACTGAATCAATAGTTCATTTCAGATGCAAATTTTTTAACTTAAATCATGCACGTGACAAGGGATTGTGTTAGTTAAGTTATCGACTCTGTGGAATAGGAGTTGTAAAGTTCACAGAGAAAATCTTTGTTTTTTTAAGAATAGGATATAGCAGTGATATGGCACACAAAAAACCAATGATATCTAGCATCAGGTACAACAAATTACTTCTGACGCTACTAATATTTAAAAGTAAAATAACATCAAATCACCATCTACCACTGAAAAGTTGTATTGATATGACGTATTTCTCGTGGAGTATTATAATACGAGGTGCTAAACCCGAGAAGTGTCAAGTGTGGCGAGATGACAACCAGATAACTATTTGTTGCACATCAACACTGTGATATCTCATTCATTGGTTACTAACTACGTTTAACAATAATACTCCAGTAAATTCTAACAACTGAAGCATAAACGTATCATTTTAAAACATTGGATAATAGCATAACACAACATCAGCAATATGATATCTCAATTCTAACAAATCAAACAAGAACAAAACAAATGCAAGTGTATTTAATACATGTGTGGTATGACGAAACTGATTTCCTAGCTAAACACTCTCAAACAACAGATAACTTGTAGCAAATTTATAGTTCTTTTAAAGCGAATTATACCCCCCCCCCCCAGGAAATGAACTTTTGGACCAATTTCTCAACCTTTCAAAAGCACAGCCCACAAGTATAAACAGTACTCAAAACATTTCCTGAGTCACTGAAAACCTATGATAATCTGTTCAATTTCATCATCGCATCACATTATTAGGAAGATTCAATCCTGCCAAGACAGAGGCTAGGAAAGAGAACATCCAAAAGGTAACTTGGATCTACTCTTTCACATCACAGCATGACAATATAGAAGCACAGTGGGTCCTCTTCAGGAGCTTTTGCAAGCGCCAAATAGCTCCACTGCCAAGTGGTACAGAACTAAAGTGGCCCACTGTACTTTTTAATTCAACCATCGAATCACATTTAAATTTATAAGTTGCAACGAATCAAATAGCCGGCAATCGCTTTGAAGAACAATGTCTTTTATATGACATGCATGTAAAATTAAAGAATGAAGTTATGATACTGGCACAGGGGACAACGCTGAAAGATCTAATAAGTCAATGCCTATTAAAAATGTATAACAACTCAACCTAATAAGCTTGTATGAATGGGTAAGAAGCATGAAGCACGCAACTAGAGTTAAACAAGGATTTCATATCATTTCAGAGGTAGAAATGGCAGTCTTTGTATCACTCCAATTTATAATCCTAAAATCACAATTCAAAAAGCCTGGTGGGTGTTCCAATCAAATGGAACACCAAGCAGTCTGTATTATCACTCATTACAATCACAGTTATTATCACCAATCTGAAACCCATCTGAGAGTTAAAATCACTGTTGGGAATTGCCAATACAACATTTGGGTTTGGCACAATGAAATTCAACTTGTCTTATTATCTGGAACTATTATCTGTTAACTACTCTGAATGTAGTTCGTGTTTTTCAATTTGTCTTAGAATAGCCAGCACTGCATGCCTATTATCAGGGCAACTCAAATGTCACACCCACCCAGAGGTAGTTGATAGCTACAAAGACTTCACTCATGCAGTCTTCAAACAAACATGCAGATGCAAATGGAATATCACAAATTGATGCCTACATCCACAATTTAGAATGAGTGTTCGGCAATTCTGACCACAACAAATATTCCATATATAGAATTTACGCAAACAACAACTCAAGGTTTCTACTTGTATGTTAACAACAGGGGGTTGCATTCAAAGTGTCCCCACAATGACTGATCCAGCTGCAGTGTAAGGCAGACAGATGCAGCTGAGATATCATAATCGCATCTGCCCCCGGAGTCCAGCAGATGGCATCTTCTGTCCAAGTTTTCCCACATCCTATGGCACTGATTGAAATTGAAATTCAACTTGTCTTATTATCTGGAACTATTATCTGTTAACTACTCTGAATGTAGTTCGTGTTTTTCAATTTGTCTTAAAGTCTGGCAACATCTAACTTCGACCTAATGGAATGCGGAAGTCATGTAATGTGACAGAGCTTTGCGGTTTATAATCATGCCTGTCGATCACTGTGGTCGTTCCCCGATTGTTCGCGTTGTCCACCGGTCATTCAATAGCCGTGTGTGATTAAAGGTCCGTGGAAAATCCAACGATCAATTTCCTAGCTTCCGCATTCCATTAGTCAAAGATAGATGTTGCCAGACTTTAGAATAGCCAGCACTGCATGCCTATTTTCAGGGCAACTCAAATGTCACACCCACCCAGAGGTAGTTGATAGCTACAAAGACTTCACTCATGCAGTCTTCAAACAAACATGCAGATGCAATTGGAATATCACAAATTGATGCCAACATCCACAATTTAGAATGAGTGTTTGGCAATTCTGACCACAACAAATATTCCATATATAGAATTTACGCAAACAACAACTCAAGGTTTCTACTTGTATGTTAACAACAGGGGGTTGCATTCAAAGTGTCCCCACAATGACTGATCCAGCTGCAGTGTAAGGCAGACAGATACAGCTGAGATATCATAATCGCATCTGCCCCCGGAGTCCAGCAGATGGCATCTTCTGTCCAAGTTTTCCCACATCCTATGGCACTGATTGAAAAATATTTGAAGAAAGGTTGTTCCTGTGAACTATCTGAAGAATGTTTCTTCAAATTTTTTCCAATTCATTCCCAAGGCTTCTTGAAAACTTCAACAAAAGATACTGTCTGCTCCAACCTGGGGGCAGATGAGTTATCAATGCCAGTGAATGGGCCGATTCTCATGAATCACTGGTAGGCATCGATCACCTCAGACTGAGACCTGAGAGCCTATTTGCAGGCCTATCTGAGGTCCGTGACAGAACATTCTGACCAACGAGTGTCACATTGATTGACTGCAGCCTGCCAGAAAAAAATGCATTAATCGTAGTGGTTGCCCATTTCTAATGTTTGACAATTTCCACCAATAACAATACAATAGGCTTGCCACAACTGGACTTTTTAGATAGACACCATTTGCTCACATATATCACTAAGTGCTGATCACTGCACTGGAATACAGATCCGATTCTGGTCCATAAAAATATCGATCAAAAGGACTTCTGCAATATCACGTCCGGAAAAGCTTGGGCAGACGGACTGGAATCGGACCAAATACATGTGCCAGTGATCAACACTTTAGTGCTATAAAACAGTGGCATGAAGAATCACAAAATGTGATGAGATAAACGGATGCTACAGCTCAGATGAGTATCTGTCAAGGTAGATTTAACCAGGTGGCTGATAATCTGTTAATCCTATATGTAGGTAGCTAACCCGAGTTTCTGATGGCACTCGCAGGGTTTACAACAAGAGGCCCATGGGCCTGGCGCTCAGCTGACAGTTGACTTGAGGTGTAGTTGTAGGTGAAGCATGCTAAAGGAGAGGTTTCCTGTGAACTATCTGAAGAATGTTTCTTCAAATTTTTTCCAATTCATTCCCAAGGCTTCTTGAAAACTTCAACAAAAGATACTGTCTGCTCAAACCTGGGGGCAGATGAGTTATCAATGCCAGTGAATGGGCCGATTCTCATGAATCACTGGTAGGCATCGATCACCTCAGACTGAGACCTGAGAGCCTATCTGCAGGCCTATCTGAGGTCCGTGACAGAACATTCTGACCAACGAGTGTCACATTGATTGACTGCAGCCTGCCAGAAAAAAATGCATTAATCGTAGTGGTTGCCCATTTCTAATGTTTGACAATTTCCACCAATAACAATACAATAGGCTTGCCACAACTGGACTGTTTAGATAGACACCATCTGCTCACATATATCACTAAGTGCTGATCACTGCACTGGAATACAGATCCGATTCTGGTCCATAAAAATATCGATCAAAAGGACTTCTGCAATATCACGTCCGGAAAAGCTGGGGCAGACGGACTGGAATCGGACCAAATACATGTGCCAGTGATCAACACTTTAGTGCTATAAAACAGTGGCATGAAGAATCACAAAATGTGATGAGATAAACGGATGCTACAGCTCAGATGAGTATCTGTCAAGGTAGATTACAATTTAATATAAGATTTAACCAGGTGGCTGATAATCTGTTAATCCTATATGTAGGTAGCTAACCCGAGTTTCTGATGGCACTCGCAGGGTTTACAAAAATGGTAAAACACACAAAAGCCTGCTTTCCATCTCCAATGTACAGACATAAGTACATGTATCACACGGCTTAATGCATTAAGCATGCAACAAAGGTCATAAATCTTTTCATAAACTCAACAAAGCTACTTAACAATGCACAGCATTTTGTACAACAGGTTGCACTGTAAAATCACTGATTTTTGGATGGGATCAACACCTTTTATCAGACTGATGTGACCAAAATGACCACAACAATTTGAACATGTTGAACAACATCCAGCAAAATCACATATTCTACAGTATGATGGTGAATATGCACAGAAGACATTTGACATGAACATTTTGAGACAATACAAAAAGGCCACTATGCAATAAAAACATAGTTCCACAGATTGATAAGATAATCTTGTTCCCAAAGACATCAAATCAATAGCAAAACGGGGCATTTTTTAATCAATTATCAAAAATTAAAATTAGCTCGCTTATGAATTTTGTTATTATGCAATCATAAAGAGCTGATGAATGAGGAGGGGAGTGAGAAGTTTTCTTAGAAGGTCTATGGCCCTGTTCACGCCCAGTAGTCTACAAACCGCTGTTGATTCCTACCAGAAAATACACAAACCTTGGAGTAATATTCAAGCATACGAAATGCACATGAAACAGTTTGATGGCTCTGTATCTTATATCTCCGACAAACATGCGAAGCCCTGGTCGGTTACTTCCATGTACGTACGTACATGTAAGACTACATGCCAATACCATGGTTCATAACGAGGCAAAATGCGATAATCACAGAGAATTTGATGAAGGACTGGCCAGAGGCAGAAATAAATAACAATATCTCGTACATATTGTAATCATCACATAAAAATAATCCACTGTTCAAATTTTCGAGGTAAATGTGTCTTTCTTGAATTTGGAAGTAAAAAACTGATTTTTGTGGCAAAGTAAATTTTAAATCAACCCTTGACAGTCCCTGAAGATCTGGAACTACCTAGAAGATGAAGATTACAAATATTGAGGCCATTAAAACAACATTTATGGGGCTAATCAAGAAAACAAGAAGAAAATCTAATCAAATGAAAGGTTGGCCTGAGGTCTCTCTTGAAAGTCAAATTTGTCATATTTACAGAATTCCAAACATTTTCCAGCAGAACAAACCCATTTATCACAAATAGACAGCACTGACATATTATTGCGTATGTAATGCCTGAGACCACATAGGTAAGTTCCATTCCGGAACATGACTACTTGGGACTGATCAGTAGAAGTGGCATTGTATTTGATTATTCCTCAGGTACTGGGTAATTTGCCTCATACAATTCTAAACCAAGCAAGTGGTAAAAAGGCAATAACAATAAAGGGTTAGAAATATAGGATATAGCAATTGGTGATATGCTGTTTACATTAGGCTTTAGAAGTATACGGTGTACGAAAACACCGGTTAACAAAGGCTTCCCGAGGATTCACGACCATTGAAGCCATTGTTAACCGGCATTTTCATATACCGTATACTTCTATGTAAAGGAAGCCTTATGTACTCATCGAAAGGAAAATCAAATGTATGAATGAAATGTATGAAGGTGATATTCACAAGCCATCTACATTTCGCAGCATTCTGAACAGCCTGTCCTGCAACTAACTGACATGATTGAAATACAGGCCATGATCCATGTTGGTAAGTCAAGATCACATTGTTTCATGACATTTTTAAAGACCTACAAATGAAAATAAATGCCATATTGAAAATTAAAGAAGAATCAATTTTCCAGAGAGATCTCTTCTTAGATACAAAGAGACCGCAAGTTAATTACATAGAATATGTATGCACCAAGCTGTATTCAAATGTTGTGTTGGTTGTGAATGTGATATGCTTTGAGCACAGTAACACAAAGACGCTGCCAAAAGTGGTAAAAGCTGATTAGTAGTAGTAGTACAAGATGAGTACATTAGATATTAAACTGGACTTAAACTCGGGTGGACAGAAAGCCAGAGGGTAGCAATATCAAATACATTGGTAAGGAAAGCACCAATATGTACACATATATGTAAAGGTTCAAATAACATCAAAAAATGTGTTCACTATTAACACAAAAAGTGTATTTACAAAAAAACAGTAGAACTTCAATAGAAGTCAAGTCAATGTACACATACAACTAACAACACCATTCTACTCTTGGCTACTCATGAAATTCTGAAGAGAGGATGCACGCCAAGGAAAAATGTCTTCATCTAGATTCTATATATTATAACGAGATTCACCTTCAGTCGTGCCTATGAAGAAAGACAGGAACTGAAATTACCAAAGCAAATTTTCACTAATCAAACCATTAAATTCATCAAGTGAATACCGGTACTCTTTTCCTATGGCCCTTCCATGGTACTTAAGCTCATTTTGGCCTTGAAAGTTGTATTTGTAATCAACTTGATCAATTTTGTGCAAATTGCTACCTCAAACTGACCTCCCTGACCACAGCATTCATCTCCGAGTGATGAACATGCAGGTGTTGCTCTAACTGTTTCGGTCTCGGACAAACAACATTACACATGGCACATACATATTCAATATGATAACGCCTGATGTGGCGAAACAGGTTACTCCTGAATGCAAAAGTAATATTACATAAATCACATTTATTGGCAGTTTTTGTCACATGGGACTTGAGGTGTTTGTGAAAAAGTTCTGAAAAGGCAATAACCTTCTTGCAGAAGCCACATTTATAATGAACACGGCCATCTTCTTGATACTCAGGCTTCATCGCTGGCAGCGGCTTTGGCAACTCATAATAACTATCGTAGCCAACTCCACTGCTATTACCAGACTGCTCCATCTTCAAGGGAACAAATGAGTTCTGACTGTAAGGGTAAGTAGTTGGACGAATCCCCAAAGCACCAGTGATGGAGTTAATATGCGTGAAACCTGAGGAAGTAGAATGAGGCACCAATGAGACGGCAACAGATGACCGTAGATCTTGTGACGGGTGATAATCTGGACCTGGTGAAGTTCGCACGTAAACTTTGCTAGGAAAAACAGGTTGATCTCCCAGGCTGATGCTTTCATTTGGATGAGGATAATTTGAGTATTCTACAGTTCCTGGCGAATCCGGTTGATCTACTGGACTTTCAGTAGCATTGATATCATGATCGCTGAAACTGTCATTATGAGCATCATTACTAGCATTAGGTGACAGGTTTTTCTCCACTTTTGTTGTATTCTTATCCTCTGAGGTGCGATAATCAATGGCATCCTCCTGATTTTCATCAGCATCAGCCTTTGGGCCACCACCACCAGATTCCCCCTGATTTCTGCTATCTGGTACCTGAGTATCATCCTGATCTTGATTCATCTCTTCATCACCAATATGACCATCATTCTGAGAAGTCCCTGGGCTGAGTCTATTGGACAACATTCTGTACTTGGACATGATAGAACTGGATGGTTTTTGAAAACCAAGAGATTTCATATGTAAAGAAGCATGAGGACCATATTTCGATGGCAAAGGGTTCTTCCTTTTTCTGAGAAATGAATTCAACTCTGATGGTGAACTCATTGTATTGGATGGTGCCATCTTGTGAGCTGGAGAACCCTCTGTGTTATTTCTTTGCATTGTACGATCCAGTTCTCTTGCTTCTTCTCCATAAAGCAGCTCCCCAACTTTCTCAATTAAATTAAGCACCAATTTCATGGCCGTAAGAAGATCATGTTTGTTCATTTCATTCAGTAGCATGTATCCTTCAGTTACCTAGAATGATATAGAAAGAAACGTATTTCAAATCTATTCTAGCATGGGCAGCAGATGGATGGCTATGCAGAACACACGACTGTTAGAACGGGAATTCATACCAGCGCGTCCTCTATCTGCAGCTTCAAGCAAATAGGGATTCCCGGTCTAAAAACAGTGCATGGACGCCGAAAACCGCCAAAAAATTTCAACTTGGGAATGAGTTGTTAGAACTTCCTGCAGCCTGTATTGTCCTCCTGACTGGTTATTATCAATCATTAACGAATTGATCTATGTAACAACGTTGAGTTATTCGCAAAAAAGTTTGTCTTACTATTTGAAGGTCGAGGAAATACCATCTGGCAAGGCCGAAATTTGCAGTGTCTGAGCAAATTTATCATTCATTTGTCACACTTTACATGAACTCACAAATTGCTCACGTCATTACATATATTTAAGACTGCACTTTCACAACAGCCGACCAGAAACAAAGTGGAATGCTTAATTACTTCTATTAACTCATTCCCGTAATTAGTAAACAGCTGGCAAAAGATCCAATCACGGTCTTATCAAGTAAGAAGAACACCCCTCTATATAACCAGGTTGAGAAACGGCAAAATGTCGGATGAAAAGATCAGTCAAATTTGTAAATACCATCTGGCAAGGCCGAAATTTGCAGTGTCTGAGCAAATTTATCATTCATTCGTCACACTTTACATGAACTCACAAATTGCTCACGTCATTACATATATTTAAGACTGCACTTTCACAACAGCCGACCAGAAACAAAGTGGAATGCTTAATTACTTCTATTAACTCATTCCCGTAATTAGTAAACAGCTGGCAAAAGATCCAATCATGCAAATCAGTATGCCGTCATACGGGTCCGAGTGGCCAATCAAATCGCGGAGAATTGACAGGCGACGCCGACAGGAGAGCAAGCATTCCAAAGTCTTTGGGTTTGTTTGGCAAAGACCTATTGCATGATTGTGTTCTAACCGTCGTGAACAATAATGTGCAATAGGCCTAAATGACTGACAGCATACATAGACAACATGATAGACAGTGCAGTGTGATGTGCAATGCAATGAATGAGCCATTGCATGCACTTGCATGCATGCAATGCATGGGGTGGGATATGATGTGCAATAAGCTATTGTTTTCATTGATTTTTTTCAACATTTTCAATGTGACAAGATACCTTGAGTTGGAATTGACGGATAGGAGAGGGAGTGACTATAAAATTCGCCATATCTGGGATCTGTGACGATATTTCCACCCAAAGTCTGAAAAATCAGAGAATCCCAAGAATCTTTAATCCTCCCTTTTCCGGTCATTGACTTCCGGCAACCTGGAATTGTGGGAAATTCTGCGCATGCGTATTAACAAGTGCCATGTACTTCCGCTGTTTTCTGATCTCCGAGTTTCTGATTAAAATCAGCCACAAAAACACAGAAGTCATGAATGAATTCTACCAAATTTGACTGATCTTTTCATCCGACATTTTGCCGTTTCTCAACCTGGTTATATAGAGGGGTGTTCTTCTTACTTGATAAGACCGTGATCCAATCATGCAAATCAGTATGCCGTCATACGGGTCCGAGTGTGGCCAATCAAATCGCGGAGAATTGACGACAGGCGACGCCGACAGGAGAGCAAGCATTCCAAAGTCTTTGGGTTTGGCAAAGACCTATTGTGTTCTAACCGTCGTGAACAATAATGTGCAATAGGCCTAAATGACTGACAGCATACATAGACAGTGATGTGCAATGCAATGAATGAGCCGACATGCATTGCATGCACTTGCATGCATGCAATGCATGGGGTGGGATATGATGTGCAATAAGCTATTGTTTTCATTGATTTTTTTCAACATTTTCAATGTGACAAGATACCTTGAGTTGGAATTGACGGATAGGAGAGGGAGTGACTATAAAATTCGCCATATCTGGGATCTGTGACGATATTTCCACCCAAAGTCTGAAAAATCAGAGAATCCCAAGAATCTTTAATCCTCCCTTTTCCGGTCATTGACTTCCGGCAACCTGGAATTGTGGGAAATTCTGCGCATGCGCATTAACAAGTGCCATGTACTTCCGCTGTTTTCTGATCTCCGAGTTTCTGATTAAAATCAGCCACAAAAACACAGAAGTCATGAATGAATTCATCCAGTTTCGAATTACATAGACAAAATAATGATAGTTCTTTGATCCTGAATTGAGTTTATGCAAATCAGGTGATGAGCCGTGGTTTTATACGCCCTAATTCTCGAGGCACCTTGCAGCTCCATCCATCATGTCCATGTCATGATGATGATGATGATGATGAAGACACAACAACAATCATGACAAAAACCATAGCCAAGTCCAGTTCCAATAACCCGGCTGGAGTAAGAAATCATTTTTCCAATGCCAGTTATAGTGGTGCTACTTCAGACATTCAGGTCCAAAATGTCAAATCGACTAGAGTTTATATCTTTGGACAAGGAGATGTTGATGAAGAGGATGATTATGTGGATGGTATGGAAATGTCAGAACTCCGCTCGAGAGGTGCAACAGCAACTGGGTCAGGAGGGAAAAGAAATTCACAGAACAACAACCGAGCTCAAAGAGAGAATGATGACATTGAAGTACTTGAGAAGGAGATTGTTGATGGAGAAACTCTTCAAAGTATTGCCTTGCAGTACGGCTGTCAGGTATATTTTTAATTTTATCAAACCTGCATTTTTCGGGTTCGCAACAACACCGGATTGGACTGAATCGGAGCACAAAGGCACCGAATCGGAATCAATTAACATTAATTTTTCTTTTTTAACGCAAGAATTATGAATTATAATCACTTAGAAATAACTGAGCCTTGACACAAGATTCACATGGGAGTTATGACATGCCAGACTGCAGTTGGAATATGAATCAATGAAGTGCAACTCTGCCAGTCACAACGACATATTGTGCATATCTGTGATGGGCCGATAATGTGGTCTTATTAACTTGATTATATGTGTTATAAGGGGCCTACTGGTCAGCAGCTGTAACTGATGTGATGGATTTATTTTGCAATTATTAACAATGCACTTCTTGACAGACACAGTAGACCTGATAACAATGTGGCAGATGTTTCGTTACGAATGTTCAGGGCAGATACTGAAGTGATAATGATTCAATGTATGTTTGACATCATTTATTATTTCCAGTAAAATTCTAGGAGGATAGGAGTTTTATTGTTTTTGGTCGAATGAAAAAGTGGTACAATGATGAATTGAGTTTATTGAATTACATTCAGAATTGCAATGAATTTTATGATTGATTAGGCTAACATACTGTTTGTTTTCTCTTCAGGTATCGGAGTTGAAACGCATCAACAAATTAATCCGTGATCAGGAGTTCTTTGCCTTAAAGGTGATAAAGGTCCCAATTCGACGGCATGGTTTTCTCTCAGAGTTAATTGAGAAAGAAAACCAAACAAGTAAAAATGGCCCGAAGCTATCTCTTCGTCCAACAAATGATTCCATTGTAACTGTTGATGATGTTAATTATGATGAGTTTGATGACGATGATTCAGAGTCACAAGGATTGTTGGTTAGGACGTTAAGCATTCGGGATGTTTGCAGCAGTCCATCAAGGGATGCTCAAGACTTTTTCTACGGACAATGGACCATGATTTGGAGAAAATACGTAAATCCACAAACTCCTACAAGGATTCTTTGGAGGAGGTAGCAAAAACGTTGACATGTAAACGGATATATCCAATAAAGAAAAAGTCTGTTAGTTTATGGAATGGAGCTGACTGTGGACTTCACTGGAGGACCGTAGTCTTTATTATAGTTGCCGTTGTATTTATAGCACCCTTAACCTATTTTCTGTACTATGAATTTGGCAAACCTGATTAATGTGATCAAACTTTAGTCACTTTCCTGTCTCTACATTATCGAACAGTGCAGTTCATACATTTGCTATACTGTTGGATATACTGAGGAGGTCTCTTGATGTTGGAAGCCAAGTGATGTGTCAGATGTCCTGACACATTCATTTGACAAATCGACTGGCGTTGTCGTTTATGATGACTGTGATGTTCTGCAGTGTTCAGATGCGCTTTCTTCTCATTGTCATGTAAAATTAACTTATTCTTCAACAACTGTGGTCAGTCTTGTTTCTGATTCAATAATGGTGATAATTTTCATTAATGATCATATGGCAAGTGAAACATTGATAGCTTGAATCATGAAAAAGATAATATATGGCCATCATTGAGGATGGTAAAAGTCACATGTGGTACATGTTCAGTGACTGCAAAAACTAAAGAGCTTCTACTCATATGTTTTCTTGTGTTTTAGATTGATCACAGTACAACAGACTAAAAGGCAAATCAAATAAGACAATGAATGCTAGTTTTTGTCGTGTCGCAGTCAGGGTTTGGGGTAAATTTTTATGTTCTTGGGCATAAAACATGTGACAACTTGCAATACACCAGTACAGATGGTTTGAGGGCAATCTGACAATCTTCTATGAATGGATGAAACTAGTATTACACTCTATGTATATCATCAAAAATAGATTTTTTGATATATCAAACAACTGGAATTTATCAGCAGGATGATGTGACAGTCATGAGAGTGCTCATATCATGCATAATAGTGGCAAGTTCTAAATTCATGAAAAATCATTGTTGACCAGAAAAGTAGTTGCATGTCTTAACTTCAGATCAGAGATTTGTGACTATTCTGAAAACATCCATAATCTAAGATATGTTGGCGTAGCTTAAGAGCTATTTATGTAAAATAATATCAAAGACGGAATCGACTGTGATAAATGTTTTCATCTGACAAGCATTTTGCTGCACTTCATCTGGAGAAGCCCTACTCCAAAACCGCTAGCAGAGAGAGAGACAACAGAGACAAAACAGAAATAACCTTCCTCATTGTGTCGAAAACACCATACTCATTTGTTATTTCACTTTCTGAAAAGTGAAATCTTAGGTTGATATTCAGAGGTGAAGACTATGATAAATCGGAGTAGGAACTCCACATCAAAGGAGCAGGATGTGTAGGAAGCTCTCGGTTCTCTTGCTAACTGTCTTTAAAAACAAGGTAGAACTTGTTTCATTGATCTTGTGTGCTGTGCTAGCTGCATTTATCTGTAAATACATTTTGATCATGCTCAGTGTCATTTGACCCAGTGTGACCTCCCTGATAGTACTGATGATCTCTTTCTTGGAAGAGGTGTACATAATGTACGTGTGAAATGTTTGCTTTGCATTTTCTCTGTCATTAACTTATAAAATGACTCTGTATATGTATTTTGAAAATTCTCAGCTTTGGGCCATCTCTGATGACAAATTTGTTGTATTTGATGATTGAAGGTGGAAGGTGAAAAAATAAATATCATATCTATTTCTGAGAGCTCCTGTTCCTGAGAGTGGGTGCTCAATATGCATGTACACTGTACCATCTTTTTTAAATGGGCATGTGCATGTATAGAGTTTGTGCGAGTGTAAATGGACAAACCACTGGCAAATTGTAAACTGAAAGAATTCCAGGTTCATTTCAGCATATAATCAATTCTCATTATGCTCTACTCAACTGATTGAATGGACCCTGCTGGAAAGGGTTGTATATTGTGATATATGCACTATATGGGAGCAATTTTGATGTGTGCAGCTCATTTGATCAGTAGCCAGAGGCCCCTGAAAAAACAGTAAAACCTGTAAGTTGAAAATGAGGATCACTTTAGTATTTGGCGGGTGAAGGCAGGAGCTTGAGTTCTTTTAACTGTAGGTACTTCGGCAATGTACAAAGGTTATTGTTTGCAGTCTTCTTCCTGGGTCCGAATTCATCAGTAGGTGCAGATTGATAACACACCGAGGGCCTCTGGCTACCGTAAAATGCTTGCATATCATCAGTATTCACTGAATAAGATTCTGTTATGTATGTTTTCGTTTGCATAGAAGGCTAACGCCTTCTTCATATTCTCATTTCATTTTAACATGTGTTCTGTGTACATGTATTACTGGGTTCCCAAGCTCAATAAAGTTTGCTAAGGCCAACAAAAATAAATGTTCTGTTTCTGGTTACCACGCGCCGCAGCTCTAAAACCTGCGCATCAAGAGATTTTTATTCTTCAGTTTGAACGAAATTTGCGATTTCTTAGACCCCCACACCATCTGGTGTGAACAAAATAAGTTACAACAAGCGAGTTGCTGGAAATCATCTGTAAAATTGCTTTATCATTTCTATCTACTTCCACGATGGTGACCGATAGAAAATAGCAATTGTCAACTTCAAACCTTTAAAGGCCTCCAACAAAGAAATACCGGTACAATACATTTTATGAAATACATGTAAAAAACTTTTGTAAAGAAATAAAAAAACCGCATCAGTTTTCTTCTGATCATGAAACGAGAAACAGAACATTTATTTTTGGGGCCTAACAGACTCGCACTATTATAGCAGCAGATGACATCACTTTGCAATACAGCTTTAACCACTCTACAATCTGTCGTGAAAGAACATATTGTATAGAGCTTGATGTGATTGATTTGTTTATTTTGTTGTTAACCGTAATATTCATTATTTTCCTTTCTGTTTCAACTAGAATCAGTTTTGTTTTCTGGTTGCCATGCCCAGCCCCCAAAACGCCCATTCTGTGGAGTGTTTCAGAAAAAAATAATGTCTCGTGAACAATAACTATTATGATACTACTGTTAATGGGATGTTTTTCAGAGACAGCGTTTTGAAAATTGAGAGTGATGAAATGGATGGTAACTGGCTAGGCCCATTATGTAATCAAATAAGATAAAAACGCATGTTCAAAGGGGCTGGAAGCATAAGAGACCAACTTACGGATCGTGCACTTTGAGCAAACCGTAAGAGATATTTCTTTGAAACTTGGCACACATATACCTTGGACCAAAACATAATCAAAGATGACAAACTTTGAGATGCAGCTGTTACGTAACACCTAGCAACCACCATAGCAACCTATTGTTTTCTGGTTTTAAAGGGTTTTCTTGCCCCAAAAGGGGTGAAACATCATTCAGCATGGTTGTCTGTTGCAGCATAGCTTTGATTAAAATCCCACTGCATCATTATTACATAATATGATTGCATAATTGTGTTTACTGTTGTCACCACAGCGACCTATTGTTTTCTGGTTTTAAGGCATTTCCCCTCTTAGAAAGAGGTAAAATACCATTTTAACATGATTGTCTGTTGCAGCATAGATAAAGATGAATCCCACTGCATCATTATATAATCTGATTGCGTAATTATCTGTTATCACCACCAGCGACCTATTGTTTTCTGGTTTTAAGGGGTTCCCCTCTAAGGAAGAGGTAAAACACCATTTAACATGATTGTCTGTTGCAGCATAGATAAGATGAATCCCACTGCATCATTACATAATCTTATTGCAAAATTATCTGTTGTCACCACCAGCGACCTATTGTTTTCTATCAGAGGGGGTTCCCCTCTGAGAAAGGGGTCAATCATTTAACATGATTGTCTGTTGCAGCATAGATAAAGATGAATCCCACTGCATCATTATTATATAATCTGATTGCATAATTATCTGTTGTCGCCACCAGCAACCTATTGTTTTCTGGTTTTAAGAGGTTCCCCTCTGAGAATGGGGTAAAACATCATATTTAACATGATTGTCTGTTTCTGGATGATACATCCTGCAGTGAATGATCTGTCATGTCTGTCCCCGGACAACTTGTCTTTGAACAATTGAAAAGCCATCCCATCATGCCTGTCTTGTGCTAAGAAAAGTTGAAAATGATGAACCTTAGGGATGAAGTATCCTCTGGGATGAAATGGCTTGCATGGGGACAAAAAGAAAAGGACAAATCATGCATTGGAAATGCTGTACTACCACTGCAATGCAAGTAATTCTGGTTGATGATACATGTAGGTAGGCTGCTTTAGTAAATCTCACCGAACCATTGATACCCGTATATGCTTGGCGTTTAAGTGTCTTGCCTTGTTAGTTTATGGGTCGGATTCTAGAAGCTTCCTTAAGTGTAAGGTCAACCTTAATCTTTTGTATTCTACCCTGCAAACAATAGCTAAAGGTCGACCTTACACTTAAGGAAGCTTCGAGAATACGGCCCTGTATGTAGATTCTATGGGTCGTATTTTAGAACGTTCCTTAACGTTAAGGTCGACCTTAAGTCTATTGTAAAACCATCGAGAACAATAGATTTAAGGTGGACCTTAATGTTAAGGAACGTTCTAAAATACGGCCCTGTATCTTTGTTCTGAAGGAAATCAGTAACAGAATGAAAAAGCAGAATATAATCTTTCAAAAGGGGGGGGGTACTATGATGACAACAGATAATTATGCAACTGCATTATGTAACGATGATGCAGTGGGATTTGTCTTATCTATGCTGCAAATTATATGTGTGCCAAGTTTCAAAGAAATATCTCTTACGGTTTGCTCAAAGTGCACGATCCGTAAGTTGGTCTCTTATGCTTCCAGCCCCTTTTGGATCGTTTACACACTGGATGAAAGGACATTCAAGGTTTTTTTGTGGGGTCCTTCTGGTGAAGTGGCTACAGGATTGGTGTATTTTTAATGAATAGGCAGTTGTCTCCTCATTCTAGAGCAGTACCGTATCTTCCTCATTTTGTGTGGTACATGTAATTTTATTTTGTTCTCTAGTCTAAGGAATAGTAGAGTTGTCCTGTTTTATTCCATTTATTGAGTTACACTAATTGTCATTCATCTTCAGTGCTCAAGTGTTTACCAAGCAATTCTCTGGCACAGATGAACAAAAATAGCTCTATCAACTCAGTAGTGGCCTGAAGATATCTTTCTTATTTGACATGGGTATTGTCAACTACATGTATGTCTGTGCATATTTGTTTGTACATGTAATAGCTTGTCATCAAGATTTTTTGTTGTGACAAACTTCTTGGTGTTGCCATGCCAGCATCACTGGACAGACAGACTTTGAACAAAACAGGAAAGGAAATCTGCTGAGCTTATGTGAATGTGATATGGTTTCTACTACCAGTACTAATTTCTCTGTCACGGCCTGAAGATTTTTAGTTTTGTGCTTTTGTTGGGCTTGAGCGAACTCTGCGGATGTGTGTGTGTGATTGCCTTCTGATCTACATGTATCTGTAAAAACTGATGTGTACAGGCATACATGTATGTATAGATTGCCATTTCTTTAATCAATATATTTTTATCCACCAAATCTTAGTTCTTGTTCAAAATCTTGGTTTGCTTCACACAGTCATAGATTCATGGCTGATGTATCTTCCATCCTCATGCAATAAAATGTAAGATTGAATTCAAAAGGAATGGTTGTTTCTGTTGGTAATTCTGAACTGGAACAAGTGGTCTTGTAGTCACCAACTTTGAAGTTCAGTGTAAGACCAAGCTAAGCACACATGGACAGGACGGCATATCTCACTGGGGTAGAGATATTCGAGTCGACTGTCCCAACACCACTTGTTATTCGGCCATCTTAAAGGACCACAGTATTGCCACTTTTTCTCGACAGCCGGCGCCACCGCTCCACTCTCCAACCCAGGGGCTAACTACGTGTCGGCGAATTGACCCGATTTACTACGGACATTTTGTAATGCATTTTTGTGTAGTTCATCTTACTGCCGCTAGGTGGCTCCCTCTACGTCGGCAGTCAAACATGTCAAATAACCCATCTGAGATCCAATACCGTGCTCCTTTAACACCCATGCATGTGCGCAGAGCTTCTACACTGAAGAACATACGTCTGGCCCATCCACCATATACCTCTATCCACACACTTGCAGCACACAATGTCAATTGATGCATATCACATTTCATTCTGGGGTGGAAGATCCCCTTGTGGCCATATTGAACATCAAGTAGCACTGGTCATGAAAAGGAACCTTCCTCTGCATTCCCAATACCCCAAGAACCGATAAAGTTGGTGTGCTGAGGAAGTCCCGGTGCCCATGTTGGTTTAAATAACTTTCATTCAACATAACGAGGCAATAACCATGACAAAATACCAAGAAATTAACAGAAACTACACTCTTGCATTTTCTCTGTCATTAACTTATAAAATGACTCTGTATATGTATTTTGAAAATTCTCAGCTTTGGGCCATCTCTGATGACAAATTTGTTGACTTTTGATGATTGAAGGTGGAAGGTGAAAAAATAAATATCATATCTATTTCTGAGAGCTCCTGTTCCTGAGAGTGGGTGCTCAATATGCATGTACACTGTACCATCTTTTTAAATGGGCATGTGCATGTATAGGAGTTTGTGCGAGTGTAAATGGACAAACTACATGTACTGGCCAATTGTAAACTGAAAGAATTCCAGGTTCATTTCAGCATATAATCAATTCTGATTATGCTCTACTCATCTGATTGAATGGACCCTGCTGGAAAGGGTTGTATATTGTGATATATGCACTATATGGGAGCAATTTTGATGTGTGCAGCTCATTTGATCAGCAGCCAGAGGCCCCTGAAAAAACAGTAAAACGTGTAAGTTGAAAATGAGGATCACTTTAGTATTTGGCGGGTGAAGGCAGGAGCTTGAGTTCTTTTAACTGTAGGTACTTCGGCAATGTACAAAGGTTATTGTTTGAAGTCTTCTTCCTGGGTCCGAATTCATCAGTAGGTGCAGATTGATAACATACCGAGGGCCTCTGGCTACCGTAAAATGCTTGCATATCATCAGTATTCACTGAATAAGATTCGGTTATGTATGTTTTCTTTTGCACAGAAGGCTAAAGCCGTCTTCATATTCTCATTTCATTTTAACATGTGTTCTGTGTACATGTATTGCTGGGTTCCCAAGCTCAATAAAGTTTGATAAGGCCAACAAAAATAAATGTTCTGTTTCTGGTTACCGCACGCCTCAGCTTAGTCTCGCACCGCCAGCCTCTGATCTCGCTCCGCTTCCTACGCTTGGATCAGAGTCTGGCCCCAGACGCATCCATTTTGGTTATGCTAACGGTTCCGCAAGGTTCCGCAGGTGGCGCTCAGACACAGACGTGATTCAAACGCGCCATAAGTATTTCTTAGCGAACTGCAGTAAAAAACTGAAACAATGTCTCAAATTAGCCTTATCGAGGTTTATGACACATGTTATTTACATTTTAATAATTTTCTGTATTTTTATCACCGTTCCTGCGACATAATATAGGAGCTGAATCGATGCTCTGACTTAACGCATAGCTCTGTATGAACTTACATCCGGGTATGCGCGCCCAGAATCGGGGTGCGGGTACCCGGATGTGATTACAAAAATACTTCGTTTGGGGCCAGACCCTCCGGTTGTCTGCTGCGCGAGACTAACCGAGGGTCTGGCTGAGCGAGACTAGCCTCAGCTCTAACACCTGCGCATCAAGAGATTTTTATTCTTCAATTTGAATGAAATTTGCAATTTCTTAGACCCCCCACACCATCTGGTGTGAACAAAATAAGTTACAACAAGCGAGTTGCTGGAAATCATCTGTAAAATTGCTTTATCATTTCTATCTACCGGTACTTCCACGATGGTGACCGATAGAAAATAGCAATTGTCAACTTCAAACCTTTAAAGGCCTCCAACAAAGAAATACATTTTATGAAATAAAAACTTTTGTAAAGAAATAAAAAACCGCATCAGTTTTCTTCTGATCATGAAACCAGAAACAGAACATTTATTTTTGGGGGCCTAACAGACTCGCACTATTATAGCAGCAGATGACGTCACTTTTCAATACGACAGCTTTAACCACTCTACAATCTGTCGTGAAAGAACATATTGTATAGAGCTTGATGTGATTGATTTGTTTATTTTGTTGTTAACCGTAATATTCATTATTTTCCTTTCTGTTTCAACTAGAATCAGTTTTGTTTTCTGGTTGCCATGCCCAGCCCCCAAAACGCCCGATTCTGTGGAGTGTTTCAGAAAAAAATAAATGTCTCGTGAACAATAACTAATTATGATACTACTGTTAATGGGATGTTTTTCAGAGACAGCGTTTTGAAAATTGAGAGTGATGAAATGGATGGTAACTGGCTAGGCCCATTATGTAATCAAATAAGATAAAAACGCATGTTCAAATTTTGGATCGTTTACACACTGGATGAAAGGATATTCAAGGTTTTTTTGTGGGGTCCTTCTGGTGAAGTTGCTACAGGATTGGTGTATTTTTAATGAATAGGCAGTTGTCTCCTCATTCTAGAGTATCTTCCTCATTTTGTGTGGTACGTGTAATTTTATTTTGTTCTCTAGTCGAAGGAATGGTAGAGTTGTCCTGTTTTATTCTATTTATTGAGTTACACTAATTGTCATTCATCTTCAGTGCTCAAGTGTTTACCAAGCAATTCTCTGGCACAGATGAACAAAAATAGCTCTATCAACTCAGTAGTGGCCTGAAGATATCTTTCTTATTTGACATGGGTATTGTCAACTACATGTATGTCTGTGCATATTTGTTTGTACATGTAANAGCACGTCAAATTTCGGCCTGATTAAATTTCCAATATGGCCGCCAGGTGGCATAACCCAAAAATCATCAAATGTGCTATAACTTGGGAACGACTTGACCCAGAGCGCTCAAATGTGCTATGTGGCTCCCTCTAGATGACCTTTATGTGCATGTGAATTTTTGGCCTGATCGGACATCCAATATGGCGCCAGGTGGCATAACCCAACAATCATTGAGGTCCTGCAAATTGGGAATGACTTGACCCAGATTGCTCATAACTGACATGTACGTCTCTCTCTGTCATTACACCATTCTGTCCAAATGGGTGAGCACATGGTCCATGGACCATTTCATTGTGTAGTTCATCTTACTGCCGCTAGGTGGCTCCCTCTACATCGGCAGTCAAATAACCCATCTGAGATCCAATACCGTGCTCCTTTAACACCCATGCATGTGCGCAGAGCTTCTACACTGAAGAACATACGTCTGGCCCGACCAACATATACCTCTATCCACACACTTGCAGCACACAACGTCAATTGATGCATATCACATTTCATTCTGGGGTGGAAGATCCCCTTGTGGCCATATTGAACATCAAGTAGCACTGGTCATGAAAAGGAATCTTCCTCTGCATTCCCAATACCCCAAGAACCGATAAAGTTGGTGTGTTGAGGAAGCCCCGGTGCCCATGTTGGTTTAAATAACTTTCATTCAACATAACGAGGCAATAACCATGACAAAATACCAAGAAATTAACAGAAACTACACTCTCTAGTTAAAATGGTAGCCATCTCATTCTTTAATAAATGTCATAACATTCAACGTAACATAGGATACATTTAGTTAGCACTGAGCATACAACCCTGCTGGAAGGAAAACAGTGGCTATCTTTGATGTGATGCATACCAACACACTGGCCAGAATTCGAAGCAATACTTACTAGTATATACCGGGTACATGTCCAGTACATATGTTTGGTGTTGTACTCATGAACTACATGTACGTGTAGAGTAGAGTTCGCAAATTAATCTGCATGTGACTGCCTTTTCGTTAACGGTAGATTTCACCAGTTAGGCCCACCACAAAAGAGAGGAAAGTATGGGTTTCAGTGTCAGCCATCCCATCATGAAATCAACAAATTGAACTCTCAGCAACCTTGTCCTGGCTGAGGATATACAGTGGGTTGCAAAAGTATTCATACAGATGTTTTTTTCACCTCATTCGCAAATTATGCTGAGATTCGAAGTAATATTCATACATGTTAGTTATCACATAAGAACTCAACTCTCAAAACAAAAATCTTTAATTTTCTTTCACTGATCATAAAAATATCAAAATATCATGAAAATCCTACTTTCTTCTCATTGCAATAAGATTCTGAAAAATCCCTTAAATATGAATCGATAACTAATTGTAAGATCCTGTTGATTAAATCGGTTAAAAAATATCATCTCACTTTCGTGGTATTTGATAATCTCAAACTGGTATCGAAAATGAAAAAGTGAGATTTCCCATGACATTTTGGGTTCATATTGTAGTCCAGTGTCAATAATCTAAGCTTGTGAAGTTTCAAATCTGGACCACTGACATTGACAGAGAAATTTCATAAAAACTCTGTTCCCATGCTAAGTCATTTTTGGCATTTTTCAAATATCAATAACATTAAAACAAGAAAAGATTTTATGATAGTTTTTTCACCATGCACCTCAGAAATCATTGTAGAATCATATTCCAGTCCCTTTTTTGGATATTCTTGAAAGTAAAAAAAAGTATGAATTCCATGGTATTTGAGATCGTGATATTTTGAGAGAAATTCGATTTTTTTTGTTCTGAAATTTGAGTTCCGACGTGATAATTAATATATATGAAGATGAGTTCAAATGTCCACATAATTTGCGAATAAGATGAAAAAGTCATTGGTGTGAATACTTTTGCAACCCACTGTACAAGGATATACTTATATAAACCATGTTAATTACGATATTTACAGGATTAATACCAATGCATTACAAACCTGGAAAGAAGACAAACATTGGACAGGGAAACACAACCAGATCTTTTATTCAATCAATGCCGGGTATGGGTTATACCCAGAGTAATGATAGGCCTACATCTACAATGTAAGCCAAGTGGATGACACACTTTGTTCTGAACTTCCCTTCAGATAATGATGGTGGAAAAAAACAAATGTTGACAGAAACAAGCATATATGTCATGTATGTGTGTATGTTAAAAATAAAAATAAAATCAATACAGTGCTGGTAACTACAGCCTGAAGGCCATAAGTTCAAGGCGAAGTTCAACGCACGTATGATTGTCATAAAACATTTTACAGGTTACAATCTTAAAACACAATCCTGCATACATGTAAGCCACCCTTCAAAAATTTGGGTGAGAATTTATAATGCATGTATGCATCAAATGAATGCACCATGAAGTGGAGATTTTACATCAACAGATGTTTTCTGCCAGCGTGTCATATGCCAAATACACATATAAATAATAATGATGAAACTATGTACAGATGTCCTCAAAGAAAAAATATTGACTCAAAGATTGATACATCTACATCAGAGGCTGAAGGGGAACAAAACACTTCCCTACTTTAGAGGGACAACAGCGTTCAACAGATAGCCATCTTCGTTAATATCAAGGGTACTGGTGACTCTGTGCACTTGGAACTTGTAGGCCTATGCATCAATGATATTGGAGCTCACTACCTATATTCCTACATGCCTGACCAGCAAGATGCCATCTCAGCTCCAAAATAATCAAGATGCCATCTCAGCTCCAAAATAATCAGTTTACTCCTTCCAGACAAAGGCTGACAGACTGCCAATCCTAACATTAATACCACCATCAGTACAGTACATGAAGTTTGCTGAAAAGGGCTTTGCCCTTGCACTTATTCCCCAACTTCGTTTTGGGGGGGTGGGGATCTGCTCAAACTGTATTCATTAAATGCACTTCAATATCCCATAAGAGCAGGAATTTGACAGATGACAACAATTATACTGAATAGGTTTCAATGCAGCCAAACGTAATTTCTGAAAGGTTCTGAGAACAGATAAACACATGGTGCAATGGGAACAACAAAAAACACCACCAGTTTATATAGCACAGGAACTGCAGGAGTAAAAGGATAATACCTAAACTGAAATATGATTTCATTGTGATAAAAAAGATAGTATTCATTCCAATGAATCCTTTATCCTTTCAGAAACCAGGATTTTGAGACGTTTTTATTGGAGAACAGGCAATTACAAGACATTGATGTTGAAAACAGCTCTCTCAGCAGATCGGTAGTTTCTGCTATCTGCCATTAGAGATAAGAATTCTCTCTCCTTATCTCTTTAAAATATCAGCCTCAAGTCCTAAAACAAATGATTGAGAGGTTGTATCAGAAATAAGCAACACTGTACTGTATGCATGCTTCACAACTTAGAGCTGAATGTTGCTTTCAAATTGAAAACATTGGCATATCTGGAATCACAAATCACTGCCACAATCCACAGTAATTTCCCCAGAGTCCAGCAGGTAAAGGGCCACCAGCTGTGAAAAGTTTGGTGCCACTGTCATCATAACAATGAGCATAGATTGCATTGGGATATTCCTGGTCCATGAAATAATCTCGATAATTATCATCGTGTAGCTGAAAGGAAAGAACAGCTTGGGTTAAGAACATCTGAGCTGAGAATTCAATTACAGACTGATTAATTAGTACCGTATATACTCGCGTATAGGTCGAATTTTTGGTACCAATTTTTGGTCCTTGAAGTTAGGGGGTCGACCTATACACAGATAATGTTTTCAGGACCTTCATTTTCGGGACCTTCAGTGGCACTTCATTGTCAGGGACACTAACTGTTCTAATTCAGCGTTTATTAATAATGTCGTTTATTGATACCTACCAGCCAGCCTTTCCCTGCATTGAGCGTACATGCATGACCACAGCTACACTCTAAATATTTCCCAGCAGTTAAGTCATAGAAAAGGACTGCACCACCACCAGTTCCAATGGTGACCACATTTTCATTGAAACTCACAGACCGTATACCTGTAATGAAAACAAGAAGTCTGTCCTCATCGTCCCAACATGTGTTTTTCCATGCTTCAATATATGGGGCACAGATGAGACCAATGTAATGTAATGAGAAACATACAGCTTAGGAATATGATGCACGGGCTCATGAAGCGTCATCCGGCCCATGCGAGACATAATTTTCTTACCACATCCTCTTTGCCTGGACTGTACTGAAGTGATCACTTTTTGAGAGTTGGTGTCAATGTATGTAACATGTGACTGTGAGCCTATTGCATATAATTTACGATCTTTACTCAATGCCATGCAGACATTTTCTCGTGGATGAGGTAACTTTCGGGAATCAACCTGCAACACAAAAAGTAACCGACTAAGTTGGTCCCATGGTACGTTGCAGTCCAGTTCACATAGAATGACTAAAGCCTAGTTTATACTTCGACGCAGGACCATCGGCGTCTGACGCACGATCAAAATCTGTATTATGTTGGCATCCAGATTTTGATCGCGCGTCGGACGCCGATGGTCGTGCGTCGAAGTATAAACTAGGCGTAAGTAGGGAATCAGTTCCTGCAACTTCAACCAACCAGAATACACTGCAGCAAAATAGACACCTAAAACAGCAAGTATCTTTATGTTAAAAATATTACAAATTAGTATACATGTACCTGTTTCCAAGTCCGTGTATCCCATATATGCAACTGTGCATTCAGTGATAAGGCAGCCAATTCCTACAAGAATAAATCATCAAGATGGCCTATTGTATAGATACACCTGATCAACAAGAGCAGTGCGAAGCATGGCACCTGCCCCCCAACAATGTTGATCAAGTAAATATGGTGGAGAGGTTTGACTTCAAGGATGGTCTACCAGAACCCAGTCCCATCTCAACAAGAAATCCAGCAATTCATTCTTGACTTCAGTAAATAAGTGGAAAAAATGCATGATATGGCTTTGGGTTTAAGTGATCTACCGGTATACCTACATTAGTAAAGTCATTATAGGCCAAGGCTCGGACTTTCTCAGCCTGGTGACATTTTTCAGTGTGTGTCGGTTTCTTTATGGAATACTCTGGCACCTGCAGGCTCTTCATGCGAGATATATCACAGTCTTCAGTATCTTTTATACACCACAAGGCAAGTTTACTGTCCCTTGAACCAGTCACAAGGAACTCATCATCCAACCATTTGGTATCAAAGATCCAATCTCCGTGGCCACACTACAATGAAATTAGAATGATTGTAACATATTCGCATTCTCCGACATTTTCAGTAACAAAATAAGCACAAATAGTGTGTCAATAGAATGATTTAGTATTACACTCAGTATTGTGAGGTACCAGTGTGAAAGAATAAGACCACTGGCACCATCCGCATACATGTACACGTAGGCGAAGAATTACATGTACAACATCAAACATGATAATGGGCAACAAACAAGCCTGAAATGCCAGCACAAAAACTTCCATCACTGAAACTGACCTCTCCAGTGCACACAGGATCAAAGGTAGGTAGTCTGTACACTGCCACATCATTTGTATTTTCTGCTCCGGTAGCAAGTAGTGTTTTTGAAGGATTGATGGCAATGCTGTGGATGCCACAAGGACAGTCAGCAGGTACACTTTCATCACTGCTCTTCAGTGAGGGAATCTGAACCATTTGATGGGATATCAGATCCAAAACTATGAGCTGAAAATGATCAACGTCGGCTAAGTGTCAATATACAGTTTAAAGAAATATTACCAGTACTTTCATGTAACTGACCTGAAATTCAGGAAAACTCCATTCTGTGAAATAGCTGCAACCCAACCCTTGAGTTCTGTTCAACCAAAAATCTGTTAATGTCATGAGATGACAGCAATACTGAGAAGAGTTGGTACATTTGTCTTTACCTTATTACATTTCGTTCCAAACACAACCTGTCTATCCGAAACCCAGGCAGATGTAAATATTTTGTTGATCTGGCCGACAGAATATTCCTTTTCATGGAGCAATCCAGGCATCTGCTGGGCTAAGTTTTCTGCAACAAGTTTCTGCGGGGCACCATAGTACAGTCCCACTTCTCGCTTTTGCAGGTACTTCAGAATATCCATGGCATGCGACAGCAGAAAGCAAAAGATCAATATGTTCTCAAATTAAGCAGGCTCCTCATAACCACATGCTGCTCTGTCAATCAGAGATTTCACTGAAAAACACACAAATTGATTTCAAGTATAATAAAAATAAAACCAAAAAGCCAGACTCTATCACTTGAATGGGCAGCAAATTCATGGCAAATGAGGCAAAGGTGCTCAAATTACCTTGCTTTGTTGATGACCTAAGGCCATTCAACATAAATTACTTGTTTATCATCACCGCCCGTCCCAACATTTAGCTCCCGTGCCGATTATTTTGATATTTGATATATCAAATATCAAGGTACCGTCCGCTCCAAATTCTTGCCCTCTGCTTCACCTTTGATTTTTGTTATTGTCTCAAACAACCTCCTGACCTGATTTTCCCAGACCTGATGGGCTTTTCATAATTGATATCCATTGCGCCACGGAGGATCCTATTACTGGCGAGACAAAAAACTGGCTTGTATTGCATGTAATCCATTTCTGTATGAAATTTTTGAAGCAGTACATACCCTCTCAAAATATCAAATATCAAAGACCCTCCCGATCAAGCATTGTCACCAATACAAGACATCAAATATCAAAGGCCCTCCCTCCCCAATATCATAAGGTTGAATGATGATAAACAAATAATTTATGTTGAAAGGCCTAATAAAATATCATCAAAGAACTTGAGTAAGATTTTTAAAAAGAGGCTGTCCACTTAAGGTTCAATTGTCCCAAATAAATTTTGGATTATTTATAATAAAGTGACAGAACCCATTTTTACAGGGTGATTAGTTAAGAGGTCAAACTAGATTATAAGAAAGAAAAATTGGCAAATTTGCCATTGTTTTAATTAAAACAAAACACCTTTGCAAAATGTCATAAAGTAGTAGAAATACACAAGTCCTTAAAATGCTGTTTACAAGACATGTTAAATACATTGTATACTTTGTATTTATAAGGTAACATTTATTTATAACCTTTGCCTTTCATGAAAATAATGACAAATAACACCAATATCCTCTCAACTCTGGCAATTTGTTCAAACTCTGGCAGTGGGGACATCAACAGCCTTCTTTGACGACGGGCAGTGATGATAAACAAGTAGGCCCCTCTAGGCTAGCCTAATTTATGTTGAATGGCCTTAGGCTGACCATGCTGACTCAGTGACTAGGCCTATATGACCATGGATGACGTGCATATACACATTCTGCATCTAACCTTGGAGGAATTATACTGAGAGGAGGAACAGCGAGGTCACTTCAAAGGTTTCATCATCGCCACCGCCTATCCCGATTGTGTATGGGCTTAACGAGGTGTTAATTACTAAACAAACACACCGCATGAGTGAGTCCGCGTCTTCGGAATTTCCGATGAAGCTTCGGCTACTTTCGTAAGATCAGCCTATTTGTTCGGGGGAGACAAGCCTCTCAGAGAGTTCTCATCTGACCTCAGTTTATTCCATGATGACAGAGATTTATTGTCCGTCAGACAGATGAATAAAATTACATTTAGTCAAATATAGCAACAGAAAACATCCACATTTCCAGCACACAATCTCACGGGAAAAAAGTTCGGTTGAACACGTGAACGTAGGGGTGCTACCCACCCCTACGAAAAATCAACGCGACCACGCAATACACAGCGCTCGTAGCGGACAAATCGTAGAACTACACTTTATACACAAACTCGCGCGCAAGTGTTACAAACGGGTCAAAATATCGAGAAGTAGTAGGAATATCGCCATGAAACTTGAATTATAAAGATACTGGCAAGAAAGACAAATCGATCGATGTATGGTATGATGGTGTGACCGGTTTTCGTGGTACTAAGCCATGTAGGCCTAAGACTTTACCGCCCGATTGTGGCGTTAGTCACTTTGCGTCCGTAATTATTTTGTTATGTGTCGAAAATAGAGATATTAATTTACCGTGAAATGTTTTTGTTCGCGGGTGCGCGCGTGAATAAACGTGAAAGAACGGGAAAAAACGGGAGTACCACGAAAACTGTTCTGCCCCGAAAACTGGTCACTCCATCATACTGCAAATTCGACCCAGCAGTTGCAGCGCTATCGTTCATAAACCTAGCGCAATTTGGAAGTGGAAAGAAGATGGCGGCTCAGAACAGGCAGAATAGGCTGATTTTCAACATCATCGACGCCCCACTGATGCATATCATGAGAATCATCAAAATCTCATCTTTTAAGATCAGAATAAGAATTATTTAATCACTTGTATTGTCCACTGTGCCTGCTATATTGATGTTTGTTAATCTTTTTTGTCAGACCTGATGAAGGCACGGTAGTGTCGAAAGCTCGTCCCAATATACTCAAGTTGATCTACACAAAATGGTGTTATTATGTTCTTTTTCCTGATTTCTTTTAAGATCACTTTATGTCAACTTCAGGACTTTATGAGAAATGAAGTTATTACAGTTTGAATCGACGAGCCTACAACATTTTCGTCATCCATGTCATTGCAAGAAAAATGGCGTAGAATGTGTAAATTTTGTTCAATTTGCATGAATGAAAGCTTAGAATACCGATCTCAGTTTCGTCTTTCCTGGTCTTAGACGTGCGCAGGTGCCGACATAAACCATGTAAACAGTGCATTTTCAGACTGCAGAATGTTCGAATACCGGCACATAGTACCGCCAGCTCATGCTAGATGGCAGTGACAATCCGGGCTGCGTCGGTACCGCTGATCACTTCAATTCGGAACGAGTTTAGAATCCCCTGTCAGTGCCCAAAAAAAGGTCATCGATTGACGGAATAAGCCGCATTGTACAATAGGATTTCCATTGTGTGTGCCATGGAGTAACATCACTTCCGACGGGGGATTCTAAACTTTAGCCCTTCAATTCATATAGGCCTAGGCCTATATATATTCAAGCGAGCAGACTTAATTGCTGTGCTGTGCAAACACACTGTTGTGGGCCTTTGTGTGTTCCATTGGCATTGTTTGGGAAGGTGTGAAAAAGGGATTAGGCCTATAGAAGGGCAATTAGCTCGCTGTTCCTCCTGTCAGTATAATTTCTCCAAGATCCAACACAACCCATCCCATGGCTGGCTGCCTGCATGCATGTGGATGGCATGCACTGATATGCATGCAGATGATGCACTGGCCACTGCACTGCCATACCGCGCGCACACTGGCACTGCTGACTGACAAGTCACAAGACGTGCCACCAGTTCGTTTTCAACGATTTGAACAGCTAGCCTATGAGTTTCACAGTGGTGAAATACCACTGAGCCGTTTAAAAAAGTAAGAAATGATATCATACTGTACTGAAAAAACATGCCATATAGGCCTAATATATATTTCACAAAATAGCCCTGCCTATGCTATGACGAACGGGTTGAGAAACAATTTTGATAACGCCGAGCGTCCATTTTGACAGTTTCTGCCGCATGGTGCGCTGTCAGCGTTCAGGTCTTACTGTACAGCTGGCTGACCTGTTCAGAGTTTAATACAACTGAACTGTATAGTGATACCTGATCTATCGGTGTTTCTGTAGTGTAGCAGAGCGCGAAATTTAGTTGCTAATTTTTGGAAAATTTCATCACAGACAATTTTTTTTCTTTCAGCAGCTAGGCCGAGGGGCCTAATAGGAAAATAGCGCTCGGTCCAAGGTACACAGCACAGTTGAGTTGACGGACAACCACAATATTAATATTTAGCTAATTTACCCCACCCTTGGAGGAATTAATTGCACTGTGACGACTGTCAGGACACTACAGTACAGTAGGCCTATCCTCCAAGCCCCACACCCTACTAAAAAAAACATGAGTAGCATGCCTGCCTAGCACCCTAGCTAGGCATGTAGGGTGGGGTAAATTGACATCCTGCGAAGGTCGGCCATTACAGCTCAGAAGGGGTAAACATTAGCCTCGCCCTAGGGGGCCTAGTGCATTTGTACAGTTGGGCCGTGTTGGCTCTTGTGCTTTCCGTCTGTACAATGCACTAATAGTAGGCCTAGGCCTATACAATGCTATAGGCCCAAGATTTGTTTACCCCTTCTGGCCTGTCATGGCCGACTTTCACAGGATGTCTATTACTAGGCCTAGCCTACGTGCTTTATTTAAAATGTTGAATTCGGCACTCAACCGGAAGATGAAGAAGTATCCCCCTGGCATGCCTGCCCTTGGACTTTCCAAAGGGGTAAAAAAGCGCTATATATAGTATAGGCCTATAGGCTAGGTCAAAAGGCCAGTTCAATGACTCATATGACAGCCGCCGCGGACAATTAAAAAAATGGTATTGAATGTGATTGATGCGATAATCTTCCCAGTTTGCAGCATTATTTTCATGTTCTACTTCACTTGACTTTTCCAGATCTCAGAAGACCAATGGTAATCTGGTAATGGCTGCTGTGCCTACAGAGGAGTGGAGCCCAGTGCTAAAAGCATATGATCCTCTTAAAGCTGGTAGCATTGATGGAACAGACACTGAGCCTCATGACCATGCTATCATTAGAGCACTGAACGCAAAATACCGCCCAAATAAGTATCTGGAAAGTGACAAAAACTTGACTCTGTTTGTAGGCAGATTAAACCCCAAAACAACAGAATCAGAACTGAAAAAGTTATTCTCCAGGTTTGGAGAATTGAAAAGCCTTAAGTTGATTCGAGATGTTGTGACTGGTTTTTCGAAACGCTATGCATTTGTCGAATTTGAGGACGAAAATTCAGCCTATCGTGCAATGAGAGAAACAAACAAAATGATTTTAAATCATTGTGAAATACTTGTTGACTTTGAGTGTGGGAGGACATTACCTGGTTGGATTCCTAGAAGATTAGGTGGTGGCTTTGGGGGTAAGAAAGAAGCTGGGCAACTTCGTTTTGGTGGAAGAGACAGACCGCACAAGAAGCCATATCTGGTAGAGCAAGCTGAAACTATGAGGCAACAAGAAAGACTGAGGAATGAGACACGCACACGTGAGAGAGATTACTATGCCAACAAGAGGTCCGGTCATGGACATTCCTATCGAGAAGCAAGAGAAAGATCAGGCTATGGCAGATTTAGTAGACATAAGAGTCGTTCCCGTTCAAGAGAACGAGACAGCATCAAATCTAGACATGACAGGAGGTATTATGAAACCTCTAAAAAAAGGGAAAGATCTAGGTCTCCTTCAAGCTCAAGGCATTGGGATAGGGAAAGGTCCTAGTTGATACTTTTCATGTAATTTTTACGTCTTAATTTTCATACTGAACTCAAAAGCAGGGTGATGAAAATCACTTGCTTCACGTTGTATGTTGGCTTGTTGTTCCAACGTCCATTGTGAAGAAACAATTTTTACACACAGTTAATACAGTTAACATCATGAGCATAATACACTTACATTCACAAAAATGTCAATTAGTTTCCTTTATTACTCGTCGGTGCAAGGCGAATACGCCCCCGTCAGTGCAAGGCGAATTTTATTTTGCGGAACGGATCGGACGAATCAAAGCGTAGGAGCAGCCGCAACGTGGTGATCAGCGATCAAAGCTTTCATTTAGTAGGATTGGAACCAATAACTACGTGTATATCGAGCTATTCTCCTTTGTGCCTGGCGGCCACATGCCAATCTAGCTGGGTGTAGAAAAAACGAAGACGACCCTAAGACCCAAGACCTAAGACCCCTGAAAAAGTAAAAAACGAAGACCAAAGACCTAAGACCCCCCATCCTGAAAAAGTAAAAAACAAAGATCTAAGACCAGTTTATACTTCGACGCACGACCATCGCCGGCGATCGACGCGCGTTCTTGCGTTCGACGCCGACCCCGTCGTACGATTTGGTCGGCGTCCGATCGCGAGGCTGTTATTAAGCCTAGTTTATACTTCGACGCACGACCATCGCCAGCGACCGACGCGCGTTCTTGCGTTCGACGCCGACCCCGTCGTACGATTTGGTCGGCGTCCGATCGCGAGGCTGTTATTACTGGAGTCGTTTCATAACGGGTCGCCGTCGCTAAAGTACGTTGGACTATGAATCAATTCCGCGAAGTCGGCGTCCAGATTTGATCGTGCGTCGGACGCCGATGGTCTTGCGTCGAAGTATAAACTAGGCTTTACTGGAGTCGTTTCATAANAGCCTAGTTTATACTTCGACGCACGACCATCGGCGTCCGACGCGCGATCAAAATCTGGACGCCGACCTAAAGAAGTAGGCTTATGTCGGCGTACAGATTTTGATCGTGCGTCGGACGCCGATGGTCTTGCGTCGAAGTATAAACTAGGCTTATGAATCAATTCCGCGAAGTCGGCGTCCAGATTTGATCGGGCGCGCACTCCCCCCCCCCTTCCCGGCCAGAGTGCCCTTTTTCGGCATAGGGTGCCTCTTTCTGCCGAAAGAGGCATTTCCATGCGTAAAAGCACTCTTATTTTATAAAATTTTCCTACGGCCCTGTCCCACCCCGTCCAGGTCGCTCGCAACTTTCATCGAGGATGCTCTTTATAGGCCTACATGTAACGAATTCGAATTCCGGGCTTCAAATTACGGAAATCGATATAAATTCGAATAGCATGATCTTAGTCTCTGAAGAGGCCTGGGCCCATATTCATAAAACTACTTAAGTCTATGTGTGACACTTATCCTTTGTTCAACACAAAAGATTAGTATCACACTTTGACTTAAGTATGTTTATGAATATGGACCCTGGGCTTTTCCATCAGGGTATTGCCCTTTTGGCCCTGTCTGCACCACCCCCGTAGGCAATCCTGGATCCGCCCCCTGATTGGATAGAGCCTGACATGGCCGAGTCACATGGACAGACGGATGGACCTTACATCAGGCAGCAATGAGAAAGAGTGTCAGGGCAAATCGCACCCGTGGCAACAGTTCCGTCGTTCAGTTCTGTCAAACCCTCCACAGACGAACGCGTATATTTGCCGGTTCAAATGAACTCGGCTTTATTCAATAAGACTAAAACTTGGGATAAATATACTTTTATTCTAATCTATAGTACCGGTGTAAAAAAGTACGTTTTTTAAAAATGAAACCGATAATTTCTTTTAATTGATGAACAAACGGCTTGCCCGATACGCGTTTCAAATTCATCAGTAACTTAGTGTATTCTGGTAGTCCTATAAATAGGCTAATGAAAAGAAAAACAATCCGCTCTCGATCGTCTCTGAAAAATAATTTCGTATTTTGCCCTGAGGTGCAAGAACTGGATGATGAAAGGATGCACCGGAATGGACCCGACTCAGTTATTTTGGCAATACAACGTCCCCACACCACGACGGGCGTCTTCTCAACCAAGCAAATAGGGAGTTTTCGCAAAGCCCCCGAAACGCCAACGCGAACGCCAAACCCATTGTTCGATGCCACGAAGAGAGCACCGAACAAAAGGATTAGACGTTCCCGTTGGCGTTTCGGGGGCTTTGCGAAAACTCAATATTGTCAACCACGGCATTTATTCACCTTCGAAATGGTTTCCATCAATTCAGGTAAGTTCCTTGTCACCATGGACACGAGTGGTCACGTGCGATCGCGACGAATCAAAGCGTAGCAGCAGCCGCAACGTCGTGATCAGCAATCAAAGCTTTCATTTAGTAGATCTCGAGTGGATTTTGTAGCTGAAGGGATCGTATCGTCCGAGTGCGTCGGCATCATCGGATTATGTTCGATTCTTCACTCTCTTATTCATGTATTGTCGGATTGATCAAATCGCTGGTACAGTTCAGGTGATATGATTCTTGTGGATACCGTACCGTACGTCGTATTAACCGTACATGAGTATGACAAACGCCACGCTCACGTAGAAGATGTGATCTGTTCGTGATTGCGGCGATCATCGGTAGTGACGTTGACCACTTCGCCCGGCCACTTCGTTACATCGCGACTACAGTCTCCGTCCTCTGCATTGATTCAAGGTGAATCGTTGTTGCTGATGAGGTGGTCGCCGCCGGGAGCCATATTTGATTAATATTGACCCTGTGTGTTGGCTACTCGACATAACCTGAAACATCGTACATTATCGACCTCGGGGACTCTAGATCTGTACAAACCTCTGATCTTCCAAGGTAGGGCCACCGTCCATAACTATAGGAGCCCGTTAGGGGTTATGTATAATTATTTCACCATCAAACTCGCAGTTACTCCCGAGTAAAACATTCACACCGAGTCCGCATTAAATTTTGAGAAAGGCATCATCAGGTCCAACAGCACGCATCCAACCTGGTACGGCCTGTTGCGAACCCTTTGGCGTCAAAGGTTTCAATAGGATACCTTTGGTTGGGGGACGCGTGTTGGTGAGATCACTCGCCTCGTTAGACTCCATCATTTAGAGCTATTCGACTCGGGAAATAATTATCCCACGCATATAATGCTGGTTCATTGCCTTGGAAACATATGCCGTTGGTAGGAAATCGGTGCAACATCAAACATGACCGTGTGGTCGCGTCAATTCTGAATCAGCGCGCCATTGTTTAACTTGGGCTGAGGTAAACATCTGCGTTATCGAATCAATAAGGAAGAATGGCAGTAATGAGTTTCTACAACTGCTTCTCTAACCAATAATATGTCTGGACCGATCATCTTCGAGTGTTCAGGTCGCTGATATACATGTAATAGAGAGTTTTCGCAAAGCCCCCTGACGCCAACGCCAATCCCATTATTCGATGCCACGAAGAGAGCAGCGAACAATAGGATAGACGTTGGCGTCGGCGTTTCGCATCCTGAGAATATCAGGCGTTCTTACTGCTCGCTACCTTCGTCACCGCGAGCGGATGAAGAGGAGCGAGGTAAAAACCCCTGCTGTGGGAGGATGGCGTTTCGGGGACTTTGCGAAAACTCTCTAATGTGGTAGGCTGTAGTGCGCGGACGTTGCAACGTGCTTCTAGCACCATGGAGGTAAATAATACCTCCATGCTTATACCGGTACGAAAGGTTCATAAATAGGCCTATTCCTGAGTAGTTTTGATGGCATCCGCGTTATAAATCTCCAACGGACTGCCCCCGCACTCTCTTAATATAATAAGCTCTATCGCTGGTACGGCCGCCGAGTCCAATCCAAACCATTTACTGCACAGGTATCAATCGATATGAAATATCGATTAGTTGTGGCTGTCTTAAGAATCTCCTGCACACTTCACTGCTCGGGATGTTCAGTCCAATGACCATTTAAAGTATCGCTGATAATTTGTTTGGAGAATGCGAGATGAAACTCTTCAATGATGTTTAATCATATTGCACTGATTAATTTCCCGTTTTGCAAATATTCGACTTCATTTGCAACGCACTCAACGTTGTGCCAGGTCAGTGCATCTTTCGATCCGAGTGCAATGCAAGAAAGATTGTTTCTGCTGGGGGTGCCTTCATGAACGGCCCTGGCATTTGGTTATAATTTTGTAGCTGTGGCTGTGTTACCATAATTTATTGTTTTGTATTCTTTTTTACTTCCAGGTTATTCAACATGGCACTTTTCTCCTGGGCCGGAATTAACCATCACCGTCATCATCCACCGTGCGCCGTCCACAGTGATATCGACAGGGCGATGGTTCCTTACTCCCCTCCAGCCGCGGGGTCCGACTGCTCAGATGGCATCGTACATCCCCAGGTTGGGGATCCACATACCTATTTCCAGCGGCAACGCCGGACTACGAAACAGCTAAAGTTTGAAAAAACACCTGTTAGACAATGTGCCATCATTCAGATTATCGTCGGATTCGCTCTAGTTATAACCGCTATGGTCATGTTAAAACATGACGCGTGGGGATCTTCAGTTGGGCTTGGATTCTGGGGTAGTATATTTTATTTCTCGGCAGGAATACTGGGATTTCTGGCGTGCAAATTCAAGAGAATCCGCTACATTATTTGCAGTACCATAACTTCCATAATCTCATCTTTTATATCGTTATCGGTATTGACAATGGCATCGATTGGAATCAAAGTGGACTCCGCGGATGATGTGAACTCGAAAGTTGCTCTCCATATGGTAAACCTTGCTTTAGGACTTCTGGGATCAATTTCTGCGCTTATTCAGGGTCGGCGAGGTAGCAGGGCATTGTGCCGTGGATCACGCGACCGAAAGAGCGACGGAGACATTTCCAATGTTCCATCGGTAAATGGCTCCAGGAATTCGCTGTCTCGGCCCGTGTCGCTGGATAGCGTCGTTGTGGCCAACGTACCGTCGGAACCTCCGTGCTATGATTTCCACGCTCATATTTCAGAAGAACCTCCGCCTTCCTATGATGAGGTCATGAAACATATCAAACCACCACCACTCGCCAGACGGAGTGAATAATGAGAATTAGTGTCCATAGATGAAAATCTGGTAGATGAAGAAGAACGATGTCACTATTATGACCATGCAGATCTGAGAAAACCAGGCATGACAGGGGTAAAATCATGCCTAGATATGGTTTACCTGATTTCCCCTGACTGGGCCACTGTTATGGGGATCACGTATTGATAGAAAATTTTTGTACATAGAGTGAATTGTATACTGCAATGTATGTATATTTTGTGAATGATATACTCATCTTTTGATTAAGCAGACATATTGGTCCAAACGTCCAAGCTTCAGATCTAGCTGATTTGCTTCATAGTCCAGGTATTTTACTACCATTAAATTTGATTTTCAAGTCACCCCATACTTATACATACATGTACAGCCATTCTGATATCATGTCCAGTAGGCCTACCTGAATTGTATGGTTTTCGTGTCTAATGGTCAGCGCATGTTGCTATTTCGTATTATAATTGCTATAGATCATATGAAATGTACATGTACATGCTGTAGCTACAACCTGAGACCGAGGAATTAGGAACGCACTTCCAGTGAGTTCCTTGTCGCCATGACAACCACATAGTGCCATGGTTACCGTTTATAACCTAATCTAATCATATATATATTTTGTATTGTAATTGAACGAAAGATGTCACAAGAATCGTCCGTCACAGAACAGGACGCACTGGATCAGCGAGTGACGCGTCTTGCGGGAGTTCCAAATGCTGGGAAAATGGCGAAAACGGAAGTAAGAGAGAAAACCAACAAGTTACAACGACCAACGTCAACTAGAGCCGCTCAAGCCAGTCAAGGGTTGTCACATGATGACCTCGCTGACAGAATACGCGGCCGTCTCTCAATGTAGGCTAACAGCATATTTCGTAGCAACTAGAAATGCCAAAATCACTTGTATTGCATGAAAAAATATTGGTCAGTAATACGAAAATTGGTAAATGTACAGGACTCGTAAGGTGTATACATGTATATGTATAGGAACGTATATACGTATTCTTGGTGCTATATTCTTTATGTTGACTATGTCTACCCACTGAATACATTGTCCGTCGTTAGCATATTGTCAATGAGTTCATTCTTCAGAAATCCACGACGATGTGAACATCGAGGCAGGTTAGCCCAGCCTACATGCCCATGTTTCGTGCTTGTCGGCACAATAAACAAGAAGCCTTCGTGGTAAGCAATGCTGTCGAATTGTCTAGAAAATAACTAACTATCATGACACCTTTTCATGATCTAACTTTTTAATTACCGGTAATTGAGAAGTCTCTGGATGCAGGCTTCCAGTAAAAGAATACACATCATCATGAACACTGACAACTTCAATAATCTGTAGACATCCTGTGTTCTCACCACATAAAGCATTGTTTCTGCGATAAAGGCGCAGATCAGGACCCATTAGATGTTTGGTTCAGTGTGGATTGGCAAACCACGCAGGCCAGTCAATGATCGTAGCCCATTATGTCTCCCATTACAAGTAACTGCGCGAAATAGTTAACTGGAAGTATAACGCTCGGGGGGATTTCAGAACTTCAAATATCACACCAGTATTTATGTAGTACAATCATGTAATTACGTAATTATCGGAACATTCATTGCTGGCCCATGGTTTCAAACTAACGACTGCTGTCTCTTGGACCTTCGACACACTCTGTTTAGTCACCACCTCAAAGTTCGTACCACACATGTTGCTGGCCGCGCTCTACGGACAAACAATTTGCTCAAGACTATACCAAAGGCTTCCAAAGGTTCCACAGGCTACTTTTTAAAGCAAATTCAAAAGTAGATTAACATTCAGCCTATCTCTTGCCTGGGAAACATGTTTACGTTCAATGCGACGACAGATCTCAGCTTCGTAACGGAGGAGGACACAACACTGTCACCATCTGTCAAACTCTTGATGTATGTAACAGAATTGCTCTACAAGTGGTGGACAGTTATCGGTATCGCGTTCGGTATTCCAGG
>NMRB01000001.1:607936-638506 GCA_002633025.1 Notospermus geniculatus | reverse complement strand
GCTATCTGCAATATTATTATCTTAATTGGCGTCAACAGGGCCACGCAACAACGCAAGAAAATGAAAATGGATCATACAGAGAAGAAAGGAAAGATGCGGGACAACAACCTGACCGCCATGTTATTGATGACGTCATTGGCGTACCTCCTTTGTTCGTGTCCGAAGAGAATTTACGAATCGACGGCTTCACAGCCCGACCCAATTAAGCCTCACCCCTACTGGAAAGCTCGATACTGGCTGGGATATTGGATTTGTACAGAGATATGGACAGTTAATTTCAGTATAAATTTTTACATCTATTTCCTCGGGGGTGGAAACAAATTTCGCCGTGACGCAAAAACAGTTCTGAAAAGGTGCTGCGGCTGTCGCTGTTTTTCTTAAAACGTAAATGCTAAAACGTTTATGTAAGAGCTGGATTTTTTTAGATTTGTACTTTTAGTGGAAATAGCGCTGACCGGTAACGGTTTAACTTTGACGTTACTGGTTGTGTGAATTATTTCCATAAAAATGCTTATGGCTAAATATTACGCTAATACCATGTTCAAATGCTCTATTCACTTAAAATGATGTCGTAAAATTTCAGTAGATTTATACTTGGTTTTTTTTCCGGGAGAATGACGAAAATCGTACTCTTCAGGTAGGAACTGTATGTGTTCATGGTGGGAAAAAACATGTCATGGTAGTGCATCTGATTGGCGGCATGCAAACTCCCATGACTGCAGGGAGGGTTGGTGCACACCAATATCAATGTGCACTGTTCAAAGAGGCACGAGACTTCGAGTAAAGACGGCGATGGAAGTAAGTGCGAATGCATATCTGATGAGATGGCAGTGCTTTCGATTTATTCAACTGAGAATAATGTTAAGTCGGGAAAGAGAGACTCATTGTGCAAAATCACTGGCAAAACAATTGATGAATCACGAGGTACAACGATGTATAGGCGTTACGTCATTGCACATATCGCCACCTAGCGTCAAGTTTGCCTTTTTTCGTGTCCAAAGAGAATTTACGAAACGACCGTCAACCCGATCCAAATAACCCCTACTGGAACGCTCGGTACTGGCTGGGATTTTGGATTTGTACAGAGATATGGACAGTGAATTTTGGTATAAATTTTTACATCTATTTTCTCGGAGGTGGAAACAAATTTCGCCGTGAAGCAAAAACAGTATTGAAAAGGTGCTGGGGTTGTCTCCGTGTCTCAGAGGACTCCTGAGTCACCTGTCTTCTATTATAAAAGTAGACCCAATAGCTTTCTGTTTGTAGAATTTGCACGCTTTTCACCCAAGTTGAACTTAAGTGTGAGTATAGCACTCACCGGTAACAGGTCAACTTGAACTTGGCTTATCGGTTGTGTGCGTCATTCCATTTAGTCACTTCCTACGACAGATCCAGGGCACGTATTGTAGATGCCTCCTTAACTCTAAGGTCCACTTTAAGCTTTTGTATTCTGCCCTGCAAGCAATAGCTAAAGGTAAACCTTAGAGTTAAGGAAGCTTCTAGAATACGGCCCCAGGTTCAAGTACACTTTTTCAAGGAGAATGAAGGAATATTCTTCAGGGGGCCGTTGCATTGCAATATTTGATTGGCTGCATGCAAACTTTCAAAACTGAAGTATGATGGATACAGACCTTTTTCGATGCACGCTATTTCAAGAGGCACGAGGCTTCTAGTAACTACATGTAGTTGGTGAAAGTGCGAGTGCATAATAGCGAACCACCCGAATGACGTAGGACTTGTCAATTTCATTGTGTTTGTCCGAACCTGCTTTTGTTCTGTCTCACCTTCACAATGCGGCGACTCAGTAAAATATTTAGTTGTTATCTAATGTTTGTCCGAACTTTGCTGGCAAAAATAGAAACCAATCGGTATGCTATTGATGAAAATGAGATGGCAATAAAAGACACTTTCATGGACACTATGAGGAATTTGTCCGGCGATGACACGGCAAACAAAATTGCCTGAGGAGATTGTTCGCAGACAAAAATCTCAAAGTGTGGACTGCAGACATCCGTCAACATGCATATCATCAGACAAAATGTCCAGCGTGTGGAGGTGTGTTCAGACATTGTTGGAAAAGCTTGGACAATCAAGGCTTCCAGGCGAGAAATACATGGACAATATCAACATTGACCATTTCATGCACGCCCAGCATACATCTGCAGCACACACTCAATATTTCTTTCTGGTCATGGTGCATTTCAGGACCAATCAGATGTTATGTTCATGATTGGTATATTCAAAGCCACTGCAACCTCGCAGACAGGCCTATAGGCAGTAATTACAGTCCATAATGTCTCCTCTTACATTTGACTTTAAAAAATTGGCGCATCGGGGAATATGACTCGGAACCTAGATACGTATGAAATTTCCAGATACATTCAGTGCTGGCCCGTTTTCAAAGGAGATACGGTTTAAAAGTAGCATTTGCTGGCTCGTGCACACAAGTCGTTCAATCACTTACCGCTAGAAGTTGAACCGACGTAGTGTGTATCACACAGTGTTATGACAATCCGTGCTGCTGATCACGCTGACCGGACAAACAAATCACTGAACTACCAAACGTTCCATAGGCTTCTTGTTGAAGCAAATTAAAAACTTCAGAGTGATCGTAGCTCTCGCCAAGGAAACATGTTCCTGTACAATGCAACGACAGATCTCAGCTTCGTCACGGGGAGGGAAACAACACTGACACCACACGTCAAACTTCTGATATATGTAACCGAATTGCTCTACAAATGGTGGACAGTTTTCGGCATCGTGTTCGGTATTCCAGGCAATATGATGTCGCTAATGATTACACTCAAGAAGGATAACCGTCAAATCAGCACATGCATCTACATGGCTGGGCTGGCGTTCGTTGATACAGGTGTCCTTTTCTTCTCTGAGGTTCTGTGGAAGTTGATTGTTGGTCATCGTCTCGGCGAAGGGATGTTTGGAAATTTCGCATTACTAAGGTAAATATTTCTCTAACGTGTACTTCGGATTGCTTGTGAAGGGAAGAAGAAAAGGGAATGCCGAATAAGAACGCGAACATGAACATTCACACCTTTCCCTTCCTCCAGTTCATGACAAAATGAAATCACTGAGTCGGTGCACGTTTGCACCTGATATATACAAGCCATCAGTGGAAAAGGTAAGCCAAATTTAACCAATCTGACATTATCTTTCATTTCTCGCCGTTTTTTTTCAGCTCTCTTTGGTACGGGGGTGAAAGTTGTGCCATCACTTCAGGATTATTTCTCGCCGAAATGAGTATCGAACGAGCCATTGCGGTGATCTATCCAATGAAAGCAGCGACAATCTGCACTGCCAATAAGGCCATTAAAATCACCATCACCACTTGTCTGTTGGTGTTACTTCTCCACCTGCAGACATTCTTTGTCTTATCAACACCAGATCCACCAAATGGGGCTGTAATTCGTAACTTTCCGCAAGCAAGATGGTTTGAAACATTCTATAACATTTACGTACTTCTTCTCGCGACCATCCTTCCATTTTCTACCATAGCTATCTGTAATATCATTGTCTTGATAGGCGTCAACAGGGCCACCGAACAACGCAAAAAAATGAAAATGGATCGCACAGGTAAAGAAGGAAAGATTCGGGACACCAACCTGACCGCCATGTTGTTGATGACATCATTGGCGTACCTCCTTTGTTCGTGTCCAAAGAGAATTTACGAAACGACCGTCATACAACCCGATCCAAATAACCCCTACTGGAACGCTCGGTACTGGCTGGGATTTTGGATTTGTGGAGAGATATGGATTGTAAATTTCGGTATAAATTTTTACCTATTTTCTCGGAGGTGGAAACAAATTTCGCCGTGAAGCAAAAACAGTATTGAAGAGCTGCTGGGGTTGTTTCTGTATCTCAGAGGACTCTTGAGTCGCTTATCTTTTATTATAAAAGTAGACCTAATACAATCCCGGGAATACAATGTAGCTAAATTTATGTAGAATGTGCACGCATTTCACCCAAGTGGAAATTTTTGGTGAGAGTAGCACTCACCGCTAACGTGTCAACTTAGAACTTATCGGTTGTGTGCATCTTTCCACAAAATGTTTTAAGCATGGCGCACACCTGCGATTTTTCGTGCGATTTTTTATGGGACTACCCTTCCGACTGCTGGAGCGACTGGAGATTTGCAGGATTTGGCGCCTACTCTGCGGCAGATCGTGGTCGCCAGTCTCGTCGGTGGTCGCATGATTTTGGTCGCAGGTGTGCGCCATGCTTTATAAAGCGTGGCGCACACCTGAGATTTTTGTGCGGTTTTTTAGGAGGCTGCCATTCCGACTGGAGAGCGACTGGAGAACTGTGCCGGATTTTCGCCTAGTCTGCGGCAAATCGTGAAAAGCGAAAAGGCACTGTGGTCGCCCGATTATTCGAATCTCGTCTCATATCTGATCGCTTGAGTGGTGGTATTACATTGTTTGCGGGAGAAGGTTGCACTGGCGATCTGAATGACCGGTTTCAATGGCCAACACAGACCAAAGAATTTCGATCACATCAAGAGACCAGAAATTCAACACGTTTAATTTTCGGTCGCAAAGGCCGACTGACTTTGCAACTGGTCGACCTATAAAAAACGATGGAACTTCCGTCCGCTAACGATTCCGATGCGACGCCACAATAGTCGGCGACTTCAGTCGTTTCCGGAAGTCGCCTGTCGTTTGTCGTTCACTGAAATGGTGGCAAGTGTGGTCGGTGAGCGACCTCGCACCCGATGGTCGCCGCTGCGACGTCGTGGTCGCCAGTCTCGTTGGTGTTCGCACGATTTTGGTCTCAGGTGTGCGCCACACATTAGTCACTTCCTATGAGGAATTTGTCCGGCGATGACACGGCAGACAAAATTGCCTGAGATTGCTCGCAGACAAAAATCTCATACACTGCAAAACAGACATCCGTCAACATGCCCATCATCAGACAAATGTCAAGGTCTGTTTATCGTGTGGAGGTTTGTTCAGACAATAGGGAGGTTTCGCAAGCGCCCGGTTAGACACTACGACGACGTTTATCTATTGTGTATATTTCAATGCATATAGCGCACCCATTCATGGTTGATTGAGCACCAATCAAGAGAGTTTTCTTTTGCGTTGGTCCGCTAGAACTTTGCTGCCATTTTTGGCTATAAGCGCGGCTGACTGCTCCTATTGCCCGACTGCTTCTCAGTGACAGGCTCCAGGCCAGTAACACATGGACAACATCAACATTCCTCATTTCATGCACGTCCTGCAAACATCCTCTGTTCTCAGCACACAAGGCTTTTCTGTTCATGGTGCATTTCAATCAGATGTTACGTTCATGATTGGTATACATGTGTATGTAAAACGCCACTGCTGCTAACTTCGCAGACAGGCCTATAGTAATTACAGCCCATAATGTCTCCTCTTACATTTGACTTGAAAAAATTGGTGCATTTTGAAATTCGAATAGGGCTCCGACAGGGATTTCAGAATCTCGAATATCACACAAACTATCAGATATCGCTAGATACGGTTGGTATGAAGTTGCCAGACACATTCAGTGCTGGCCCGTTTTCAAAGGAGATATGGTTTAAAAGTAGCCTTGCTGGCTCGTGCACACAAGTCGTTCAATCAGTTACGGCTCGAAGTTGAACCGACGTACATGTAGCGTGTATCATACAGTGTTCCTTATGTAACGTCACTGCTGCTGATCACGCTGACCGGACAAACAAATCACTAACCAAACGTTCCATAGGCTTTTTTGAAGCAAATTAAAAACTTCAGAGTGATCGTAGCTCTCGCCAAGGAAACATGTTCCTGTACAACGCAACGACAGATCTCAGCTTCGTAACTGGGAGGGAAACAACACTGACACCACACGTCAAACTTCTGATATATGTAACAGAATTGCTCTACAAGTGGTGGACAGTTTTCGGCATCGCTTTCGGTATTCCAGGCAATATGATGTCGCTAATGATTACACTCAAGAAGGATAACCGTCAAATCAGCACATGCATCTACATGGCTGGGCTGGCGTTCGTCGACACCGGCGTCCTCTTTTTCTCTGAGGTACTGTGGAAGTTGATTGTTGGCCATGGTCTCGGGAAGGGGATGTTTGGAAGTTTCGCATTACTAAGGTAAATCTTTTCTAGCGTGCATGCCTACTTAGGGTTGCCTGCATGTGCTAGGGGAAAGACGGGGAAGCCGATTGACAACATCATTCACACCTTTGCTTGTTGGGCCTTTTGTGACAGATTCACCCACCAGCTTGATCTTTCAATTTAAACAGAATGAAATCAACCTCTGCATGTTTATACATCGTATACTCTATAAACCATCAGTGAAGAAACCATGCCTACATTTACCTATGTTTAACACGCCTTTTTCAGCTCTCTTTGGTACGGGGCTGAAAGTTGCGCCATCGCTTCGGGATTATTTCTCGCCGAAATGAGTATCGACCGAGCCATTGCGGTGATCCATCCAATGAAAGCAGCGACAATCTGCACTGCCAATAGGGCCATTAAAGTCACCATCACCACGTTCCTGTTGGCGATGCTTCTTCACCTGCAGACGTTCTTTGTCTTATCAACACCAGATCCACCAAACGGGGCTGTAATTCGTAACTTTCCGAAAGCGAGGTGGTTTGAGACATTCTATAACATCTACCTCCTTATTCTGGCGACCATCCTTCCATTTTCTACCATAGCTATCTGCAATATTATTGTCTTGATAGGCGTCAACAGGGCCACCGAACAACGCAAGAAAATGAAAATGGATAACATTGAAAAGAAAGGAAAGATTCGGGACACCAACCTGACCGCCATGTTGTTGATGACGTCATTTGCGTACCTCCTTTGTTCGTGTCCGAAGAGAATTTACGAATCGACGGCCGGAAAGCCCGACACAAATAACCCCTACTGGAACGCTCGATACTGGCTGGGATTTTGGATTTGTACAGAGATATGGACTGTTAATTTTGGCATAAATTTTTATATCTATTTTCTCGGAGGTGGCAACAAATTTCGCCGTGAAGCAAAGACAATATTGAAAAGCTGCTGTTTTTGTCTCTGTGTTTCGAAGTAGACAATTAAACTTTTAAAGTGGAATTTCAGGGGGATAGCGCTCACCACTTCAACCTCGGTATTATCGGTTGTGTGCATCCCTTCCCAAAAAATAAGTAGGCCTATCACTTCATGACTCTACACACCAGTATCAGGTCCAAGCCCAAGTACTCCTACTGCGGTCACACCCACCTTGGAGGAATAATATGTATAAATTCCTCCAAGCACCCACCAATTTCAGCAGAAAATAAAACCTTTTGCAAGAGAATGACCAGAATACTATTGTTCAGGGAGGCATATTTGTATTCCAGTGTGGCAATGCACGTCATGGTAGTGCATCGTATGGCGGCATTCAAACTCTCATTACTGAAGGGTGGCGGATGCAGACCTATATCGATGCTCGCTATGTAAAAGACACGGGACTTCTTGTAACGACGTCGGGAAGTAAGAATCCCTAATTGATCAAAATGAAATGACTATACGATAATTTCATGGTATGTATCGCTACCTTCGACACTATACTGTATGTGACACTTGTCCAAAGACGCTGAATGACAAAATTGTCTGAGATTGTCCGCAGACAAAAATCTCATAGTGTGGACTGCGGAACTGATGCCCAGAAATTTGTTGCGGTGTATGAACATGCACCTATTTTCTGGACATTTATGTTTGAAGACACAGAGGTAACAGCCAACCAGCAGCTTGATGGCATGAGACGTATACCAAGTCATGATTTGCAAGATTCAAATGGAATCATTCCTATATTAGACATTCTCAAGTTTCAATAATACAAGATTCTAGGAATACAAGGATTGGGACAAGAAGAAGCAGGCATGATATACGCCCGTGGTGGCTCTTCTGAAGAATCCACGTTTATGTTGATATTCGTTCTGCGCAACAACTTTAACAGAAATTAAAGTTGCTAATGCCCGAATATATGCATACGTACATGTACAACAACATGCTACGGTCGAATCCATGATGTTCCAATTTTCCTCCCAAATTTCATTAAACATATTTTATTCGGTTTCATCAGACATGGTCAAACATAGCCAGATAAATATACATGTACAAGTATGTTTACAGTGTGGGCGTTGTCTTCTGGCATTGTGGGAAAGGCTTGGGCAATCGCGGGCAATTGTCTGCCGACATCTGTGGACAAATGTCGCATTGCCAAACTGCGTCTCAATGACAGGCTTCCATGCTCTCAGCATACAATGTTTCGTTTCTGTTATGGCACTTTTAGGACCAATTAGATGCTTTGTTCATCATGATAGGTAACACCATTGCTGCTAACCACATAGACAAGGCAGTAATTGCGGTCCATAATGTATCGCATTACATTTGACTGGAAGTAATAATTGGTGCATCAAATGTAGCTTAGGGGGATTAATTTTAGTATCTCAAATATCAAACAAACTGGTAGCAAGATTGGTAAGGTATATTATAGATGGTAATAGGTTGTTAGATGCTTTGCTGCCAGCACATTTTCAACGGAGATATGGTTTAAAACTGACGTTTTCTTTGGACACAATCTGTTCTACTGCTTATCAACTAGTATCACACGTAAATGATCCGTGACACCACTTCTGCCGAACACGTTAACTGAACATTAAAACAAATTTGCTCACGACGACCGAAATTCGAAGCAAGGTCCACATTTTTTCCGTAGTTAAGAGTGAACCCATCTCTTGCCAGAAAAAATGTTCACGTACAATGGGACGACAAATCTCGGCTTCTTGACGGAGGAGGACACAACAGTGCCACCACACGTCAAACTTCTGACGTATGTAACAGAATTGCTCTACAAATGGTGGACAGTTCTTGGCATCGCTTTCGGTATTCCAGGTAATATGATGTCGCTAATGATTACACTCAAGAAGGATAACCGTCAAATCAGCACATGCATCTACATGGCTGGGCTGGCGTTCGTTGATACTGGCGTTCTTATCTTCTCTGAGGTTCTGTGGAAGTTGATTGTTGGTCATGGTCTCGGTGAAGGGATGTTTGGAAGTTTCGCCTTACTAAGGTAAATCTTTCTCTAAAATTAGCATAGGTGTAACAGAAAAAAAGAGCACATAAACATTCACACCTTTACTTTGTACTTTTCACAGCCGATTTCCTCCCCTCCTAGGTCTTTCGCAAAGATTAATAGACAGGATGAAATCAACCGAATCCTACACGTTTATACTTCTGTATATAAGACATCAATGGACAAAGTAAGCCAGTTTGACCTAATCTTTGATTCCACCCTTTTTCTTCAGTTCTCTTTGGTACGGGGCTGAAAGTCTTGCCGTCACTTCAGGATTATTTCTCGCCCAAATGAGCATTGATCGAGCCATTGCGGTGATCTATCCAATGAAAGCAGCGACAATCTGCACTGCCAATAGGGCCATTAAAATCACCATCACCACTTGCATATTGGAGATGCTTCTCCACCTGCAGACGTTCTTTGTCTTATCAACACCAGATCCACCAAACGGGGCGCTAATTCGAGACTTTCCACAAGCGAGATGGTTCGAAACGTTCTATAACATCTACCTCCTTATTCTGGCGACTGTCCTCCCATTTTCCACCATTGCTATCTGCAATATCATTATCTTAGTTGGCGTCAACAGGGCCACGCAACAACGCAAGAAAATGAAAATAGATCATACAGATAAGAAAGGAAAGATTCGGGATACCAACCTGACCGCCATGTTGCTGATGACGTCATTGGCATACCTCCTTTGTTCGTGTCCAAAGAGAATTTACGAATCGTCGGCCCCACAGCCCGACCCAACTGATCTCTACTGGAACGCTCGATACTGGCTGGGTTATTGGATTTGTACAGAGATATGGACCGTTAATTTTGGCATAAATTTTTACATCTATTTTCTTGGGGGTGGAAACAAATTTCGCCGTGACGCACAAATAGTTCTGAAAAGGTGCTGCGGCTGTCGCTGTTTCTCAAAGGAGCCGTGACTGGCTAATGTTTTGCTATATGAAATGTTGTAACTACATGTACATGTAAATATTCCGTACAATATTACACACTCGTTCCTTTAAAATGCAATTTCAGTGGGAAAATGCGCTCACCGATAACGGTTCAGCTTTGATGTTATCGACCGTGTGCATCATTTCCGCAAAGATGCTCTCCAATTGATAATTACTGCATACTACAGTATTCGTGTAAGGTCCTGCGTTCACATATCCAACATTATCAGCAGATGGCAGGTGATTTTTCACGAGAAATACGAAGCTCTGGACGCATATTCTCCGTTACGACGGGTGACCCAAACTGTAGGCCTACAAGGAAATACGACCGATAAAAATTGGAAAACCAACCATAGATTCACAAATTCTACATAATAAGGCAACCATAGATTCACAAATTCTACATAATAAGGCAAACATTTAGCTTCGTTGGGATTGTTCGCCTGAGGACCGGGTTTCTTTGTATTTCATTGTTGAGCGCTGTATTTTTTGTTCATTTCCACAAGTATCGTTTACATCTGTATCGAAGCGTCTCTTACTTGTCATGTTGTTTCCCAAACAGCTTTGGGTAAATCCTAAGCCGAATCGACGACATGCGATAGTTGATCACCTCCATATGCACCACTTACTCTTCTTTCTGACAGATCAGATAACACACCATGTTGCACGTCAGCACTTACTACGTCAGTCATATTTTTACTGTTGTGTTGATCAGTAACAGTCAAATTTTTACTGTTGTGGCGGTCAATAACGTCATGTTCGAACTGATCTGTCTCTTGAATATTCCAAAAATCTCCATCTGATGTGCGGTAATCCTTTTTCTCAAAATTAACGACGTCTGATGAATCTATGATTACAGTGTTCGTGTATCGTTCTTGACCTCTTCCTTTTCCGGAACCTTTTCCCGCACTGCGAGGGTAAGTGATATCCGCAGACTCTCGCCTGTTGCCCCACGTCTGACCATTGGAGTCACCGACAGTGACTCCTGCCGAGGATCGTCTCTCTCTCGTACTTTTATGGTTACCGTCACTTTGGCCAACATTATCAGCTGAAGCTCTCCTATTCTCCTGGACTTCGCTGTAGCCGTCACTTTCCGTAAGAACAGTAAGTGTTCCCTGCCCTTCAATTCTACTGCTCTCATCACCATGGGCAACACTATAAGCAGAAGCTCTCATATTCCCCTGGATATCGCTGTATCCGTCACTTTCCGTAAAAACAGTGAGTGTTCCTTGCCCTACACTTCTACTACTCTCATCACCAAGGCCAACGTTCGCTCTCGTACTCCCTGCAACATCATTGTATCCGTCACTAACCGTAACAATAGTATGTGCTACTTGTCCTACACTTCTACTGCTCTCTACACCATGGCCAAAATTATCAGCAGAAACTTTCCTATTCCCTGGGACATCACTGAATCCGCCACTATCCGTAACAACAGTTAGTGCTACTTGTCCAGCACTTCTACTGCCCTCTCCAGCATGGGCAACATTATCAGCAGAAGCTCCTCCCGGAATATCATTGTATCCGTCACTGTCCGTAACAACAGTTAGTGTTCCTTGCCCCACACTTTTACTACTCTCATCACCATGAATAGAAGTTATGATATCGACAGTCGAGTTGCATGAATCAGAGGGAGTCTGCAAGGTGTATGGGATACTCTCATTGACTTCTGCCTGAAGCTGAAGTTCAGATTTCATCTCGTTCACAGCAGCTTCGCATATGTCACGAACGAACTGCTTCGCAAATTCCCTGAGTTCTTCTTCGGTTGGTTCAGCAGACACAGACGATGAAGCGAAGCTATGCCTCCGCTGCAATGGCGAGGAAACAGATTCATCCGGAGTCATTTTAATGACGTCACTAAACCCGACTGACGATTCTGAATCCATCTCTAAACTGGCCAATGTATTCCAATGTGACAAAGCGGGATGGTCAAACTCGTCCCCATCTCCGTATCTCGTGTAGTTCTCAGAACGTTTCTTTGCATCGATCGTGTCGAGGACGATGTAACCTGCGTCCGCGGATGGATTCTGCCTGTGGACAATATCCGCCATTGCTTGTGTTTCAAACTCCACAGATACCTCTCGATGTAACGTGGATTCGTTGCCTGAATTATCCTGCGCTTGGTTTTCTGGTGATAGTTCGGTGAATGCGAGATCTTCCCTCGATACAGACCGATCCCATGTAACTGTCTCACTCTGCTCTGACGAGTTGTATCTAACAATACGACATAGCTGACTGTGACCATCAGTCAAGTCATAACTTATCGATATTGTATCCATTTGTTTTTCCTTCAAAGGGAGGAGAAGGATCGGCTGCTTCGTGTCAAGAAGTCTCACCGGTCCATTTGCCACACCTCTCACCTGCTCTTCTATATAACAAGGGTTGTTTATGCCGTCCATAGGCTCGCGGGACAACCGCGATGGGTAAAGCTTACTTACGTCAACATCTTTAGCGTATGCTGCATCGTCCAATGCTTTACCACACAGAAAAACCACGAAAATGGAAGCAAATAAAATTATGATACAGAGTACAATAGAGACAACATTTAGAACAATCCGTGCTTTCATTTTCTCCGACGTTTTTCCCTGAGTTGCTATTATTGCATCGTCCAACTGGATTCCAGTTCCTGATACAATACCCGCGGCAAAAACGGCGACGATTGCTAAGGAGCTCAAAGTAACACATGTTATAACTACCTTCTTCCGCTTTGTGCCAGTCATCAAGGCAACTAATCCAGCACACGTCGCAAAAATACCACCCCAGACTGCAGCACCAATCTGGTAATTCCCTGCTTGAATGACGATTACAGCTATTCCATTTAAAACCAAGAAAATCCCGAAGACGACATTTACGAATCCAAACATCTTGGTCAATCCGGCTTGAAGAGTCGGGACAGTCCTCTCGCAGATGTAACGTCCTGTTGGCGACCTCGGCCCCCTCGGTATGGCGCTCACGCCGTTCGGAACTCGGTTTCTATCCATAGCTTTCGTGGAAGGATATATTGTCGCCAACTAGCTGTTCACAGTATCAGCACCAGACGACTATATATACGCCCCGGGACGTCCGTCTGTCTGCAAGAGATGTTGAAAGAAAATTTAGAGATTTTGAAGGCGATATGTATGTATGTATCGTTTGGAAGCTTCATAACCCTTTTAAGGGTCTAAAGACCTGTCTACACGATCATACATTTGTTCAAAACATGATCATACATTTGTATGATGATGTTCATGGACAGATATTTGATTGTGTAGGCTGTTTTCCCAACAAACTTGAACAGCAAACCAACATGTATGATGATGTTCAAATTTGTGTGATGATGTTCAAGACAAAATGTATGATCGTGTGGACTGTTTTCCCAACAAACCTGAACATGTTTGATGATGTTCAAATATTTAGCTGCATGTTTCATCTTGCCAATGCAAAACATCCCCAAAAAAATGTGTGATGATGTTCAGGCACAAATGTATGATCGTGTGGACGGTTTTCCCAACAAACTTGAACAGCATCCAACATTATCCTTTCTCCATCATACTTCATCATACAAAGTCCATGAATGTTGGACTGTAGATCGAAATCCACAACAAACTTGAACATCATCATGCAAGTGTATGATGCTGTTTTGAACAATGTATGATGATGTTCAAAATTTTAGCTGCATTGTCACAAGACAGAAATCGACACACAAGCTTGGACATCATCATACAAATGTATGATGATGTTTTGAACAAATGTATGATCGTGTAGACAGGCCTTTAAAGGAGCTGGACGTCCAAGTTGTAAACACTCACTCACTGGTTCTCTATCCACGCGACGCCTGCGGTGCTGCCACCTATTGTTGGTGATATGTACTGTCGTGAATATCGTGAGTGAGTTGCATCGGACCGGGAACCAGTCTAACGATCACGGGGCGCTACTGGTGCTGCCACCTGCACGAAGGAATAAAACTAGTTTGCCGACCATGTTTGTAAACAAATCAGCTTGTTTACAACTTCGGCGTCTAACTCCTTTAAGCTTATACTGTACTATGGTATGGAGTCCACGACAGGCTACTGTCCACCTGTGTGGGGTCTTTTATTTGACATCATATCAACCTGGAAAAGAAATTGCAGGAGTGTGGCGGCCAGTTTACTCAATGATTTGGTAGAACTTAGTGAAATCTGAAATGGTAAACGACGTCGGTATATCCTTACTTGTACACAGTACGGTATAACGTATGCATGTCACGTCATAGTAGTGCATATGTATTGGCTGCATGCAAACTCCCTCAGCTGCAGGGCGGGTGGGTGCACGCTAATATGATGTGCACTCTTTCAAGAGGCTTCGAGTTACGACGTCTGCATGATTGATTACGATGAGATGGAAATGCTTGTGACAAATTCAACACATTTTCCCAGAATTACTGTATGTAAAATCCGGAAACATATGACTCAATTTGCAAAACCTTTGTTGAAACAGGTGATTGAACCGTGTGTACTGTCAGTCCTAATGATATTTATTCAATTTATAATCCAAGCATGTGCTTCGATAATAATTTCATGACGTCACGAAGACTGACCCAAATTGCACAACTGCATTTCAGTGACAAAGTTCCAGTATGATATATTATGTATACAAACTGTAGAACATTCACATTTGGCACTCTGCATGACCTGCACACATCCTGTAAGCCTATTCTCAGCACACAAAGCCTCGTTTTAGAGTTTTGCTCGGTGGCGATCAGCGCCTGGTGTGCGGCTGGCTTTAGTAGGCTACCAGTTCGGCCAGTTTTCTCCTTCCCATTGCTTGTTCCCGGACAAAACCCAACGAATCTGACCGATTCGGTTAATTAATCCTTGCACAGGACTTTGACGTGGAAAATTGTGTAGTCAGTGTTCTTGCTGGCTACACGAGGCGGCAATTTGCACCTCTCGATATGTGTGGCACTGCGGGTGATCGCATTATTAAACGTTTTCCAATAAAAAGCTTTCATGAACATGTTGTTTACTGAAAGACCTACAAAATGTGCCACATGATTCAGTAGGCTATTATCATGATTATTCAACTGCTTTACGAGTCAACAATGGAATGTGAAATAAATTGCGGGACGATCATTGAAATACCGAGGCGACATATGGGGTTGGAGATGGTATCAAGGGATCATTATCTGATGAAAACCTAAAGTGTGAAGTTGCGAGAATCCGCAGTGATTTGTGAATATCGGGCGTATTCTTTTATCATTAGTCAAATTCACCCTTTCTTTAGTGGTACAAAATGCCTTTTGGCCACCGTACTCTTTTTTTTGACTGTGCAAGTGAGGACAAACCTGTAGCGTTTTCATCGTGACACGAGTATTGGGCTACAGTCTATTTCCTTAGGCTACGTTATGCAACTAATCTAAAGCTCTTAGGCTCATAAGCCGCTCAGACTTTACTATCTTACCGAAATTTTCCGGTTTGGTGACTCTTTGACATCGTATTTAATGCCTGTCACGCGAAAAAAAGGTATCCGACAATAATATGGAGAAGGTAGCTGTCCAGTCAAAGGTAATCCATTCGAACACTGTACCGTAAATATATAAGTCATGTCCATTTGGTCAGGGTCATATCTCCAAAATCAGCACACTAATGGACCACCCCTGTTGTTGACATGAAATTTATCTCGGCTTGATGTGCAATATAGTCCAGCTATCTACGCGAACACCTGCACGTTTCCACAGCGTTTACGTATAATTAAAAGTGATCACTAACCACACTGCCATGACTGCAGCAGTGCTTCCAACAGCTGAACGACGCAGTATGCAACCAAGGACTCGTGGCTTGACAGGTGGACCAGTAAGTTTATATCATTCATGGTCCGTTAGGGACTGGGATACGACGATAACTCACTGCCAGCAGATACGCTGATACAAACTGTTCTGATGCATGGACGCAACAGGGAGGCTTCTTTTTGCTTCAGGAAAAAGGTAGAGCTCGCTAAAAAAACCTGCACAACCTCATCGGCAGATTATCAATGAGATTTTTAGCAAGCAATTCGAACTGCCGTCTAAGATAAGCGGGAAATCCCATCCAACAGTAGTTCGGTGGAATTTCCCCAACAAGGTTTTCAACCATTCACGCGGTATACCTGGCAAATTCAGATCAACACGGGAACGAATTCGATATCGTTCATAAAAAGCAGTTACAGCGCACAAAATATCAATGTCAATGGAGTTTCAGTGTCCTACTTCGAACTATCTGCTATCACTGCTTTCAAACTACGTCGTCAAAATGACTGTTTGTATCACACCAACTACGATTTCTAACGAACCAATGACGACAATTGACGAATTTATGGCGTAACTGATCCAAAATAATCGAGAATTTCGTTTATATTCCTTTATGGTTTCATCTCCTTGAAACTGAAGCAGCTTGAGTTCCTCTTCCTCAACACTGTCCAGTGCGATACCGACAGCGGCCACCATGATCGCCACGATGGCGACCATCATGGACACCCCAGCGGTGGTGACCGCAGCAGTTCGAATCCGTTTATCCCGCGTCTTGCTGCAGAGCAATCCAAGCACACCAGCGATCAGGAAGAGTACTCCTCCCCAGAGAGCTACACCGAATTTGTTGCCCCAGGTCTTTTCAAAAACGCTTGCGATTCCCAATGCAACCATCGGTATGCCAAAAACAATATGCATTATTCCACAGCTGCGTGCCCAACTTCGCTTGAGATCCTCAGGATTTGGCTGTGGCGGTTTCGATTCTTTGCTTCCCTTTTCAGCAGATAGTCTCGATGTACAAGCAGCAGGATCGTTGATGATATGACTTGGCGTGACCTTGATTGTTTCCACATTGGTTCGGTAGCAGTCTTCATGTTTAATCTTGACCACCGGCATCATTTTTATTGTTTACATCTCTGTAAAGAAAGATATGCAAAATTATTTTCATTGGCAAGGACAAAAACACCGAAGGGAATTGTAACACGTACTCATTTGAAAAGACGCACAGTGGCAGTCCGTCCAGCGTTCACAAACCATTACAGTATACTGAGACCTTATTCTCAAACATGTCAAAGCCCCCGTAAGGCTGACGTTACATCGGAGACACGCGACACGAACACGCAGGCCAACAAAGGGTTCATGGGGATGAATCCTTTGTGAAGCCATTGTTCGCCTGCGTGTTCGTGTCGCGTGTCACCCGATGTAGACTGGCGCGTAAGCAACGCGTCTGAAAGCGTTCAACCAATCAGGCAGGCGGTAACACGGACCGAAACACCTACCGAAGAATCTGATTGGCGGAACGCCTGCAAGACGCGCTGCGTACGCGCCAGTCTGTCACCGGCTAAATCCTTTGTCAGGCTGATGGAGAACAACAGGATTCCCGCAAATGGACAATAGATTACGCACTCAGTAAGGTTATGACAACTTCGTGAATAAGGTCCCTAGTTTTTGGTATTGGAACATCGGGAAGAAAGTGTCTATGAGAAACAGCAGATGGTCATTATAATACATTATGTGGAGGGAAGCTCATCCTTATCAGCGCGCCAAGACGTCATGCAATTACCCAGCATGCATCAAATTATTTTGATTGCATTGCCCCGAATCGTTCATAATTGACGTCCGTTGTAGACACTGCTCGGCACATGTAAATTTCACAACGTTTTGCCAAAGGGCTGTTGCTCGGAATTAGTAAACGGAGAGAAGGAACATTATTTGTGAGACATTTACCGGGAAAGTCGGCGCGACTTACCCGGAGCGATGTTGTGACGATATTGAGGAGATTTAATCGCCTCAGTATCGTCAACATCGTTCCGGGAGTTCTAGGCTCTGTAGTCTCACATTTCTGAGGTTGGAGTAGGTTAGGCCTATACCAAAAGCATTCAGTGCACTTGTATCTACGAGATTTCCAAAGCCAATAAAAGAAGAAATCGTTAAAACTTGCCAAGAGAATGAATCCTTTCATTAAGCATGGCGCACACGAGCGATTTTTTGAGCGATTTTCTAGGCGACTAGCCTTGCGACTACAGGAGCGACTGAACATATTTTTAGGTTTTTTTTGACTCGTTTGCAACAAATGCTTCACTGGGAGATCAGTGATGTCGCGGAGACATCACTGATCGACCTCAAAGGTAATTATCGCATGCGACCTAGTAGTCGCATTGGTAGTCGCCCCCATTTTAGTCGCTCGTGTGCGCCATGCTTTAAAAGGACTGTAGGAAAGTAGGCCAGGGCCCATATATTCATTAATAAGTCTACGTGTGATGCTTATCTTTTGTGTTGAACAAAGGATAAGTGTCACACTTAGTTTTATGAATATTGTTGGGCCCTGGTGCATTCATTCAAAAAGTACGGGATGTCAGGAAATAATACGAAAGGACAGCATCTGGGATTAGAATGCACCATCTGGTGATCACCATGGTGTGATCTGAAGGTTTTCTGTTAACATGAGCAACGAGACACTTAACTAATTACAGTATACGTATGATTCTGTAATAATGTCATTAAGTCGCAGTTTATGAGTCCCAGACGAGAGAGATATATGCTTCCTAATAATATTGTAACAAATTTATAGTTTTCATTGTTATTTAAGGCAGAACAGTATGGTTCCGAGTAAGTAGTTTTTTGTGTACATGTACATGTACATGTACATGTACAAGTACTTACAATTCGACCAACTCATCGACTGTAGAGCAACCACGAACCACGTTGATGCAAATTATCGTTTTACAAGTATAAAGCAACTTAATATTCGGGAAAACTGAGGGATTTGCTTGAAGACGAATCTGTCACGTTAGCCTATTGCGAACGTTCATAACCATCTCTCCATCAAACTCTCTCGGAAAGCATTAGTTTGGGCATCTGGACCACGTGATGGGCACAGTCAGCTTCTTTATATGAACTATTTTATGGCCCTCTCTATCTTTGCCTCATCGACTTTGCAGATCTTGTTTTGAACTATCAAACTCGGGACCACATGACGTTCAGCCTGTTACCTGGACTGAAATCAGTCAAAGAAATGGGCGATTGGATAAAGATAAATATCCGATGAGGAATCAATATCGATGATGTTATTCTCATAATACACTTTAATAGCATAAGGGGAATCGCTTTCAATTACAGTTTTGACGAATACCAACATAAAACAGGATAGAGGTCTGCGCGTACATTTGAGATGTTGTGGTGTTGTGTCAAAGGAACACAGATGGAAGTAAAATGATCATGAGCGCTTGGCCATCGGCACGTTCCCAGCAAGGTCGACAGCGAGAGCTGGGACCTTATTCACGAAACTCCCGTAACTTACGGGAGTGCGCAAACTATTGTCCTTTTGCAGACAACCTATTGTTCACTATCAGCCTGACAAAGGATTTGCGTACCCTTAAAGTTACGGGAGCTTTGTGAATATTGAATACAAACCTTCTGACGTCGTCAACCTAAACGACGATCCAGAGTTGCGTTCTCTAAATAACGTCATTTCATCATGATGAAAAAAAACGGAAAAGGTAAAATTCGGCTCCTGGCTTAAATTAGGCCTAAGTTGACATGCTGAAAATAGGGAGTTTTTAAAGAAATCAAACGATAAACGTTAATTTTACGACAATGTTATTTTTTAATTCATACTGCGAATTCACCACATTAAATGCATTTCGGTACAAAAAATAACATTGTCGTAAGTTAACGTTGATCGTTTGATTTCTTAAACTCTCTAATGGTGGTAATTCTCCTCGTTACCACTGCACACCTGAATGCGAAAGAAAATACATATCTAATTCTGTGGTAGCTACTTACGTTTCGAAGCAGACGATACCCGGACGCAAGGGTCGTGCTTCAAGGTGGTCCTCAAAAGAAGTACATTTCAAAAACATTAGCAGTCTCCATTAGACTGAGCAGGCAGCAAAAATTTGAAGATTTCTTGTTATTTTGCTGGAACGTGAAAAGATATCCATCAGATCATGAACGGAGGAGCCTCACACCTATCATAAATGTTGACATCCCTACTCTTACGACAAACCCGCTCAATTTGGCACTGCGTGACTCGAGCAACACGATGATTTTGATTGGGTCCTACTGTTCTTCAAATATTTTTATGGGCCAATGGGCTTGCAGAATGATTTGAATCATGTCCAGTAGCTTCCCGGGAATTCTAATGCTTCCCTACTTCAAAACAGTTGATTGCATTTGCCGTTAATGAAATTCAATCGCTCTATTAGTAAAGAAATGGAGGAATCCATAAGATATTGCACCTGCCGTTGATAGTTGAATAAAATCTCTGGTATGTTTGTTCATTACAGGTTGCAAAAAGGTGAGAAAGTTCATTATGAGTTCGCGAAGGTAGACACAGAAATGTCATTTTGGCTTTTGTACTTCAGTCTTCTAACGAAATACCTCTCACTCAACTCATTGGACCAAGATACTTCGTTGGGTAGTAATTGTCGCCTGGCGGGAGTTGCAACTGAAGACAGCAACTCCCTCTGTTCTGATTGCTGGTAATCATTTCAAAGGTGTTCTCATGTCACCAGTTCGATCCAGGTGCCAACACTGTCTTTCTAATATGATAGGCATATTTTATAGGGTTAAGGATGGTTGGAAAGCATAGGATCCAGGATAGGCCTAGGCCTAGAGCCGGTTAAAAAGGCATTTTCAATCTCTATCGAGGACAAACAAAGCATATTTTCAACACGAACGGCACACCTGTGGTTGATGATGCAAATGCAATGTAATCAATACGTAGGCCTGTAAATGAGCATTTCAGGTGATCACAATGAATATTATTGATCATCTGCATCAGGAATGCATGAAAAATTGATGGTGAGAACAGTCGTCTGCTCGATAATGGCTACCGCCATCTTGTAGGTCACGTGACAGACAGGGGATATCGATCTCGCGTGATGTATACGACCAATGCGCGCAGGGCGTTCCCTATACATGCCATATACATCATATGAGATTATTCACCTGTTACTGCGATTCAGTAATGTACAGAAGTGAAAGTGAATGTATATTTTACATAATCATTGGGAAAATATACACAAACGTCGTTTGGCTTGTCAAAAATTTTATGGCTGGTTGATAAGAGGTATGTATCTTTCATTTTACGCTTCTGTTTGTGTCAATCCCGGTCACCATGCGAAGGGACACCCTCATCAGCCGATGGTGTGATCATCTAGTAGTAGGCCTACCTTGGTGTGCTCCATTAGGCCTAATCATCATATTGAGGGACAAGTCCTGTAGGCTCCGTGGTTAGGTCGTACCGCTACTTGGCCAAGACATTTTGACCGTTATTGACTCCGAAAGGAGGTGACACCAACATGATATATAGTGACAAAGTCGAAAGGCCGGGTACATAATGCTGCTGCCCTTCATCATCTTTCAGTCGGCCTTCAGCAGCCTGGCGGTCAGCAGCGGTCGGCGGTCAGCAGCCTGGCCGTGCGCAGGTTTGTTAAAAAGAATAAAGTAGTATGTATAGCGTGTACGAAGCTTAGTAACGTATATATGTAGACCCTACCGGTATTAGATGAGGCAGACAACCCAATCTCACTTATGGGAGGACTGCGTGGTCGATATTTTACACACCCTCTTGATCATTGCATTAATCTCGCGATCGTGATTGTTGAAGGTGAACACACTTGTGAAAGAGTCATTGATCGATATGATATTCCAATACGACAGGCTGTGAAGTAGATATTATGCAGTGACAGTGTTCCTTCTTAGCACGTGCGCTGAAGGCTGCTTGATATTCTGTAATCACATCTTTGCATGCTTTAGGAATGAAACTGAGTGCGTTGGCCTACATGTATGTACATGCTTTAGGCTACATCGACGCCAATACCAATCTTGATTGGAAAAGAGCGGTATATCATAGTGATCCTTTTTTACCAGTTTCGTAGTAGGAACAATTCAAATTGCCATCTCTCGACGTCATCAAACCCTTGCTCCAAAATTGCAGTACCGGTAAATCTCGTGGGCTTAATGGCTGCTTTTTTCGAAGCCTTGGCTGAATTTTGTTTGACGCGAGTGGGGCATTCTTCATATCCCATATATCAGTCGCAAAATCAATTATGATAAGCCATTAACCGTTTTCAACGCCTACCGATGACACATGCAGCAATGGCGTCGTTTGTTGCCAAGGGCAACAAATGGCACCCGGAGCATCATCTGGTGATTTCAATAAGCCCTGGCATTCTTTTGTTATTTTAACCGAGTGTATATTGAATTCTAAAGTGCCAAGCACCCAACACGGATATTCATAACGTTACTCATCTATTCGATGTATCTAAATTGTCTTTAATAGATATATTCCAAGGTCAGATCTGATATGCAAAAGTAAAAGCAGTGCAAAGGTTTCGATATTTTTACAGAAAATTGGAAAGGGAATCGAAAATTTTGCTGGCAAATTGAAGTCTGAAACGAACTCATAGGGGCGGTACAAATTGTCGATGCTGCTTGTTCATCGCAGATCCCCTCCCAGTGAAAGCGGCCACTCATTCACAGCTTGGCCGATTGGGGCATTCAGAGTTCTGAAAACCCATACCGTCATCTATTCCTGATAAAAAGGAGCCTTCCTTATTTACCGTCATCCTAGACAAATGGCAATGCTGGGCATCCTAATACTGCAATCACACGGTCAAATGAGCAGAGACCAATCTGTTGTTACTCAGGGAAAATTGATGATAATCACATGATCAATATGGCTAGACCTGTTGACCCCTTTAATTATACAGCTTTTCCTGTCTTTTTGATTCATCAGATCCGCTCTACAAGACGTATTCCGAGGTTGCATCTGTAACATGAACTGAATTCTCAGATTCCGCTGCATCTAATCCATCAAAGCTTGCTCCAGTAGATTTGAAAAAGGAGCTGCTTTCTGAAGCTAAATTTTTGTTGATGCTGAGATGCAAAATCCGTTTTTGACGACGTTGCAGGATCTAACTCGTTCAACACGAAATCCTAACCATGGGGTGATATCCCGGGCCAGGGCCAGGCACAGACCAGCATTTACCCACTTTGTTGCCACTACCAGCAATACGGGCCAAAATTAATTTATGCACCTTTTGTCTTCGCTTAACCCCGTTTAATTGGTGCAGGACCCTTCTCGCATGACGTACGGTAGCGTACCTCTCATTATCCAGATTGCAGCTGCCTGAAACGCAGAACTACTGCAGGCCTACGTTATTCAAGCAGAACACCACACGGATTGGCAACAGCTCTTCCTCAATCGTATCGATTATCGGCCATTTATAAGTACACAAAATATCGTTTGGATTATTTCTATTTGTGTATCACCAACATTCCGATTAGAACGTGACGTTGTGACAATCCTTTTACCCTCAATATTGGCTTTCTGATATATCTGCCCAGGTTAGTGGAATTCGTAGTGGTAAGGGCACTGCATCAGTGGGCTGTGGATGCTATTCTTGATCCAGTAAAAATCAGGATACCCTTCGTATGAGACCTTGGGTAAGTTCCTTTACGCGTACGTTCAGTGTACGTTGCTGGCAAGGATGATCGATAATCGTGAGCAGTTTTGACGATTTGGGGTACAATAGCTACTGCCAGTTTGGGAGTCAGTGCCAAAACGTTGCAAGAGCCAGTGAGTGCCTTTCACGAAATTATTCATTTTTTAACCGTCTTTGCATGTTAGGCACCTAAATGACTTTTATCAAAAATTGATATTTTTGCTTGTGTGTATTGGCTTAGACTATACGTTCCTTCGACGCTTCTTACAACCTTTGCGTCGGCCTTCGAGGCCTGGAATTAACAATCTGCTGGTCTAAGATGAATGCAAATGTGGGCTACATCATTACATAGCCCTAGAATAAGTTTCAGCAGGTGGGTTTCTGTCATTTGCTTATGCTTATCTTGCTGGGGAAATAATTTGTTGGTCGTTTTTGTTTTACAGTGCACCTTATACCTTATCTTGCGTGCATGTAAAACTGAAGCAGAGTGGAACATTATTCATCCCTGCTGCTCAGCACGTATCTATTTCATGGTATTAAATCTTAATCTGTTACTTGTGACAGTTAACAATGGATATGTGATAACCTTCCTTAATCTATCGGGCCTATTACTCACAGCTGTCTCCATATGCCTTTATTATGTGACTAGAGATTGTTTTAGTGTGTCATGACAGTCAATAAAAACGTGTTGGTGGCGATGACCATCGATTTTGCTATTTCGGGTAAAAATTAGGAGTGGCCAAGGTTAATGCAGTGAATGAAGTCTACAAGTTACGAATGCACACGTGTGCAATGGATTAGAACCCTTATTACAAGCATGTGCATGTGACATTCAGGCAACAGTTTGAAATTCTAGGAACTTCCATGTCATTCGTCTGCTAAATGTCCTTCCTTTAAAACAGACGGCATGACATTTGCAGCGACGGCCAGCTCGTAACACCAACAAGGCAAGAAGAGCAGTTGCAGCAAACAAAGACTTGACAACGCTGGAAGACCATTCCTCCTCACGTATTTGACGCACCCTGTTGCAGGATTGACAAGAATCCTGCCGGATGAGCTAAAGCGATGAGAAGGAGGGCTGTACAGTGCTGATGCGAAAATGTAATCGATGGTATCTCTCGCCCAGACCAACCCTTCGATCTCGTTGATTCCAATTTCCAATATTATTTCCAAAATTTCACCTTATCTTTTGCAGATGCAAATGGCAAAGCCTTAGCAACACGAACATCATGGCGCCAACGACAGAAACCACGGGTAACTTGCAGCAGACGACAGCTGGGACAAGGGATTCGACCGGCTCATCATCGTTCAATTTGGGACAGTCCACCACCATCCACTTTGAAGCAGAACAGAACAATAATAACAACAAAAAGAAACATGACGCGTGTGCTCTTTGCCCGGGATATCACTCGAAATGGGCAAAGTGGTGCGGTGTCTGCCAACTTGGTTGTGGATTTATCGTAACTGTTTTAGGCATCACCGCTTACTGTCTTTATTTTGACGAATTTTGGAAGAAAAACAGTCCACGTGATTATGATGTTCCGAAAGATCAACGGATACATCGGTGTCATATCGGGATATGGGGTGGACTCGTTACCATGACAACAGGAATCTTAGGCATATTGTCCGCCATTTTGAAACGGCAGGGCGTGATAGTGTTCTGTTTGGTGATGTCAGTGATAACATCATTAACGTCCATCGCGACGATTGCGGTAGCTATTCTCTCTATAAAGTCAGACAGACAAATACTGACCGATGGCTATCTTGTCACCAACCAAACGAACAATTTTGCATACGCATTGGTGTGGATGGAAGTTTTTAAAAGCCGTTTTGCCATCAACGCCTGTCTCATCATCGTGGCGACGCTAGAACTCGTACCAGCCTTTTCCCAAATTGTGATCTGCAGTCGGGCGCGCCGGAAGTCAGCAGACCTCACCAGTGGGATGAAAATGAAACAGGACATACCTAAAGAACTCACGACAGAGGGGGAGCCGTACTTCTGGATCCCCCTGCCAGCACAACCAAAGCAAAGTCTTCAAGTGACATTTGGCCCCACCATCAACAGCGGCGATGGCTCGTATTACCTGACGGTGTCGCATCCTGATGGTTTAAATACTATAAGATGATAAGGATGCAACAGTTACTGATTGTACACCACCTGTGATTTATTTTTGTGATGGCGTTTGTTGTATATAGGCCTACGCTAGTTATTAGGATTGTGAGATTTTCGCTATGATACTGGGCGATACATCTTGAGTACACCGGTACCAGGCCAATAAAAGTATATTCTGTCATATATCTGATATGATAGGCTGCCATAACAGATGATTGAACCAACTTAAATATTAAACGTCAGTTTACATTGTAGATGATGGCGGCCCCAAACGTTTTTATCGACGATATTCCGTACCGATTCCTTTACAAGAGATTTGGTCGGTTGACAGTGAATGTACTACATATTGTATTGGTGACGCAACTCGACAGTGGACATTGTCCACATCAGTTTGTATTGTGTATATGAATAAAGAAACTTAATGTTTTTTTGTAATAAAGTACTGTTTTGAAGGAATGCTCTTGGCTTCTTTTCCCGAGAGTGTGATCGGGAACGTCAAAATGGCGCTCCGAACAGGCGTCGAGACAGTTTAATAAAATGACGTAGGGTAGGCCTATGGCTTATTTGTAAGGATGGTTTTGACCTTAAATCTTAGCGTACATTGATGGTCATATAGGTATCCTACAGTACCTACATGTAGAAAGAATGTTCTTATCTAAAGAGTATTCTTCGGAATTCGTCAAACGGAAGACTATCGTCAGGATACACTGCATGAGAATTTTACACCGGGTTAAGTTGAGCACCAAATCAATCAGTACGTAAATTGATGTAAAAACTTCGTAAGTATGTTCACGATGTATTACATTTTATTCTAAGCACAATTAGTTATAACAAATGATATTTTATTTCCGATATACATAAATCTGATTAAAATAGACTTAGTCAAGTTTTGAAGCTCGATAACTGACAGTTTCAGAATTATGTATATACATTATACTATTAATTACTTAATAACGTGCTGAAAGGATGCTCATAGGCCGGACGATGAGTATTTATTATTAAAAACGAATTATTCATTATATTAAATCCAAAGCCTCTAGTGAGTTGCACCAGCTGGTTATAATATTCAATGACGTCATCGAATGATAATGGCGGACTTCCGGTCCCCATCAGGTGTTGACGACATTTTGCCATTTTCCTCCCGAAATTTCGTCCAACTCGGTGTCAAGTTTCTCATCCTCACCGACGATCTCAATAGTGTAGAAAATTTTCTTTCCACGGGTCCAACTGAAACTATTATCGAACATCACAGTATCTGGAAAAAGAAGAAATTCAGAAGTCAGCGTTCTCTGCCTTTGCCCACCACAGCGGGAATCGGCTTTTGTAAGCGTCAGTACTCCTCACCATTTGGTGTAGGTTGCAAAAAGAAGCTTGTCACAATGGGAAAGCAAGGGTCACCACTTATCAAGACTTACATGTTCCTTTTTCCTGACATACCACGTTTCCATCATGTGGAATCATGTGACTATTAACCCTCTCCACCGGGATTATCTCCTTCAGGATATCTTGGTCCTTAAAGAACACACCAAAGCCAATATCATAGCCCTCCGTCTTGAATTCCCACCTGCAAGACAAAACAGGTACTTCCGTCAAATTAGGCGACGCCGTCTAGGGACAGTAACGTTGGTCAAGTCTTCGTGTCTGGTTCATGCCCACCATCAAAGTAGTTCGACATGTGCACGGGAAAACGACATGTGTTTTCTTGCCCTAAGACTTCTTACCTAAGAATACTGCCTGGTTTCTCGACCACGAAGTCCACTGTGAGTTTATCTCCTCTGACTACACTTGCACTTTCCATATCGTTCCTGTCTGTGAGGTCTTTAAGATAGATGGATTCAGGAACTTTACCTCCCTGACAAACCTGAAAAAGAACTGACGTACAGAAGTAACACTCTAAAACAATGGCGCCGAATGAATGTCGTATGGCTAAAAGGTGAAACTCGACTAAGTCCCCAATGTCCCGGTCGACTTACAAGAGCTGAACACTTCGGGTCACCATTTACATCAACCTTCGTTCCTCCATAGTGGGCTGGTAGTTCGGAGACATCGATGTACTTCAACAGCGTCTCCTTGTAATTACCTGACACGAAAAAAACACGTTTCACCACCGCTGTCTACAACTTTATTATTTTACAATGCTGCTCATCGCCGTGGTCCCAGCAAGTTGCTCGTTTTTAAGGACCAGAACTTATAGGCTCTTAGAAGAGACACTGACAGAGGACACCCAGCATATGTCCTGTACCCATTCAACATCTTTCAAAATGGCCGGTCGACGATGATAGACACTTACAACGGTTCTCCTCATTTGCTTCTCATCAATAGTCGGCCTACCTACCTCCAATTACATGAATCTTCTGCTTCATGTCATCCGTAATCAGCGGTCGCACCAGTCGGTATAAAATCGGGAAGATACCGGGTGCTGGAAGTGAAAAAATTACGATGGAACGATGCTACCTGTCAGTGGTCATCAGCTGTCATGGTGACGTGAGAGTGCCTTGTATACGTAAGGCGATGTGTTTTCTTGTGCAGTATTTGATGATTTGGTTCAGCGACATGTCTGATTTATGATCAATAAGAAGACCGCATTGCAAATATTTGTGCGAAATTACCGTTTATGACTAATAACCTCTTCATCATTTCTGGGTAATTGTCTTCGAGGATGCTCACTAGGTGGAGGTACATCACGATACCTGAAACGACACCAAACGTGAGGGACGGGGAAGGGGTCTTTCATCTTATGGCAGTGAATTCCCAACCAATGATGAGTTCGTCTTGAGAACAACAAATTCCAAGTTAAATATCGCCTTCAGATTCTGGCCCGACGCATTCCTTAGATAGACAGGACTTTTTTTCAGTCTATTCTCACCTGGTCTCCATAGATGTGTTTTTGCTGTCACCCCCTCCATATCGAACACAACCGTCAAACCGTTTACTCTCTTACCAAGCTGAAAGATGGTTCGTAGCATCCATCAGTGACGCCAAAAAGTCATTTTAGTGGCTTAATTCTGGTACTCTTTGATTCATGTACGTATAATCACTACAGTCACTCCGCTAGAGTTATTTCATTATGTTACGTAATCAAAGCTATATCGGGTTTTGTCACGGGCCTAGTGATGGGAATAAAACTGACCTTTTCACTTTGTTCCTTGCAATCCCTCTCTATCATCTCACACATATGTACCCTTGACTTTTCAAGGTCGCTCTTCTTTGCGCTGTACATGATGCCCTTCATGTCCAGGTTACCGTACGGTTCAATCTTCAGCGGGGCTCCGTCCTTGTCGTGACCACAGAGCCCGCCGGGTAGATACATCTTCAGTGCGTCCGGAATAACGTAGTTGTCAAGAATTTTATCAGCTCCTATCTTTTCTCTGAAAGCCATGCTCTGAAGGAGACATCACCATAATCTAAGATACACAGACCTGGTATAAGCCCAGAAACCTGTCGCAAAAAACAATGATTTTGGAAGGAATTGGACGTGCAGCCTCCGAACGCATTCCTTACAGATGCGTTGCCCCCTTTTGGCAGTAAGAATTACCGGTACCACGACTCGCCCTTTTTCCACATATGGGTAAGATACTGTAAATTAACAGACCGTACGTACCGCTCTGTACATGTCCGTCGTCTTTTTGACATCATAATTTCTGGCTTTGAGCCACCGCCTCAGGTAGAAGTCATCATGGTCTTCCTTGATGATATCCTTGATGTTCTCTTTGAACTGGAAAACAGAAACCCCAGTTAGGCCTAGTGATTACGGGGATTTCCTAACAGTATCCTTACAGAAAAGAATATCAAGAAAATACAACAGGTACGATAAGCAATGCCCTGGTGAGTTCAAGACTACGGTACATTTAACCACGCTTGGAAACTATGATTAGAGAGTGATTAGTATTGGAAAGCTTACCCGATTTAAAGCATATTCCTCTTTCACATCCTTTGGTCCCTTTGCAATGCTTTCCTCGACCGTGTGGAGCTTGTACTAATAAAGATGGAAAGGGAACGTACAATGGATATTCAATGAAATGGCACCACATATTATGGTCACAACATTACAAGTAGTACCGTAGAATGCATCCTGGGATATCGCGGTACCTCTTTGGCTAGCGTTCGCTCCCTCTTCGTCTGTGGAGACGTTTGGAGCGAACGCTTAGAAGAGGCTCTCAGCCTCAAGATGGGGAAATGTGTATGATTGCGGAACACCTATGCTCTGCATCATTCATGAGAATCACCCTGGATCAACAAAACGGTACGTATCAAGAGAGATGAGCACACAGCAATTCATATACCTCTTCCTCTGAATCCATCGTTCATGATCTGAAGTTCACCTCCCGACGGTAGCTAGGCAAGTGTAAGGTAAAATCCCTGCCACGCCTTATCAATACAGAGCAACCCAAAACCACCTTAGATTACAAAACCACTGATAGCCAATCAATTATTTTTAAAGATAGAATCCCCTCATCTTTTGATAAGATGAGCAAGATGATCAATACACAAAGAACATTCGTGAACTATTCCAATTTCCATCATGTTCATGTCGCTGTTTTGGACATACCAGTACCGCATACTCGCTCAATCAAGTCGAGAGTTAGGCGTGGCCTCTTTCCTGAAACTTACCGTCCTTAAAGTAGGGTGTTATGTTGAAACGGACCATACTTGATGCCGGTACCTTTAATGCCACAGCCAATTCAATTAGCGTTTGGGTGTACCTCATGGAGTTTTGGGTTACGTGACAATTACAGTTACTGAGATTACTGAGCGTCCGTTCATTGGCGAGAGATGACCAGTTTAAAACAACTACATGTACATAAAGTCATCACATTATCGCCTGATAAAAAGCATCAAAAGGCGCACTTCAATGCGCATGCGTACCTACCTTCCCGCGATTCATCTTCTTTTTTCGCTGAGATGAGAAAAGAGGCGATTTCCTTTCGACAGCTGAAAATAAACGGCGTATCAACTCGATTGGTGAAAATCATCAGAGGCATTAACGCACGGAAAATTTAGCAAAACGCTGCCTTCTTGATTTGGTCAAGATGAAAAA
>NMRB01000001.1:591392-607769 GCA_002633025.1 Notospermus geniculatus | reverse complement strand
GAAATGATATGCATATCTTTGCGAAAATATTATAGACCAAATTGCAAAAACGCAATAAATTCTAAATTATTCTTAGTAAGATATTTAGTTTATTTAATAGATATCGGGTGTCCTGACCGAATTTTCAACAACTAATTAATTATATATAAAAGAATTGATATTAAGGTTTCTACACAATACATCCTTTTCGGGGCTATTGCAATGGACCGAACATTTCAGTCTTCAACGGCATTTACCACAGACCTAGCCCTACTCTTCAAGGACTGTCGTCTGCAAGCGGTGTGACGTGCAAAGTAAGTTATATGTGCAGCTTTGCCTAGATTTCGAGTGGTACTCGGCCTATCGCACTAGGTCCCTGGCCAAGGCCTAGTACTTGTGTGCAACTCGGTGTATACCAGAGAAGACAACCCTCTTACATTGGTGAATATTATGCAAGTACGTCCAAGTCCTTCAGTCCACAACACCCCTTACCCCGAACGATGAGTCGTGTAAAGTGTGAAAGACAGAAAAACGGCCCCCTGGTGCGTGTGTCGCGCGTTGAGATGGACCTCAGTGTGTGGCCCTATCCATGTCTTGTCAACACTATTTTGCAAAAGTAATTTCAATTTGGATTGTGCGTGACGTTGAATCGCCGCATGAGGTGTCTTCTACTGAAATAAAGTACCGATCGAGAATCCAGACGAAGTCAGATAATAAACACCATTACCTAAGTCCGAGCTATCAGCAAGAGGTCTCGTAGCTTACCTTATTCCAGCCGTTCAACAGGTCGACGAGCTACGTTTCTCTGCCATTGCTGACACACGTCTGACCCTTTTGCAACCCCACAGGGACGAAGCAATGCCCTTTCGTGACCCTTATCCTCAAACGAACTGTTATATACGGTGAAGGAAATTGCAGGAAGTAAAAAAAAACAGAACAAAGTCTCCCAATTTTCCTGTGAAGGCAGTTTGTTAGCCTGCTGCATGCAAGTCCGACACTGTACAGCTTAAAATTATCTAACGTTGTCACATTATAATGCGCTCATCCCTTTTGTATAACCACGGTGTCACGCCGTTGAATGGTTCTCTTTTGATCAGGGAGGGTCAATGGCCGGTCAGTGTGGAGGACACAGGGGACATAGCTTCTGAGATGGTATTTTGTGGTTGGAAACGGACCAACTTTACAGGGCTTAAACGAGCACTTAAACGAGCGTTTTTTTTCTCTCGAAGCATAGTCTTCTCACTTTTTTCGGTTTTATAAACCGAGAATTTATACCACTTGTTTCTGCATTCCTTCCCTCCCACTCGAAGGGTATAACCACAGAAAATTAGGTCACGATTTGATTTTTTTCCTTCCCAAATGGGATTGAACTAGTCATTGGGCAAGGCGCTATATGCATTTGGGATTTTTGGCAAAAAATAATCACAGGTAATCCACCGTGTAGCATTAAAAGTTACAGAATGTGCTACATTATTATTCAATACAAAAAACAACAATGCGTCGAAAGATTTGAGGCCGAAAACTATAAACGAATACTTTATTAATAGCTAAACGGCTCAGCCTGTTTTCTTTTTCGACTTGCCGATTTTGTGTCATGTCGGCCTGGCTAATGTCAGAACAAATTCAGAATTTAAAAAAATACTCGAAAAAGAATCAGCTGAGTCACAACTAACTGACTTATATGTGGATTGGTTAAGCGTACCAATATCATGCAGACGGCATATTCTCTCAGATATTCTCCGAATGGTGAACAAGGCCTCAGGTGTCGTCACTTCATCAATAGGCCTACACCATTTGTAACAGAAACGCTAAGATTCTGAACGCAAACTTCGAGAATGGCAATGGTATGAAAGGAAAGAATATTTAGGGCTACATGTATAGTGCTCGATGATCATCTTTCAGATATCATCATGCTGAAGCTACGCGTGCGCAGTATCTGGCACTTGTTCATCCTGTGTGTTTTTCTTGTGGCGTACCTCAACCTTTTTTTATTTACGTCCATACCCGACACACTGTCGATTTTCAAATCGGTTGATGGCCGTTCAAGACAACAGGATGGGAGGACGCTACATGTCAGAAAACAAACACAGGTAAGAATAATCAGGTATCTTGAAAGATCAAGATACATGTATAAGACTTAGCCTACCGCCTAGAGGTGGGGCGGGGGTACATGAAAAACTCTGTGGCTGAACAAACTATATAGGACAACGACCATCAGGCGGCACCGTGAGGCGAAATCTAAGTAGGCCTTGTGCGAGCCGACGGATGTGACATGGGTTTCGTGTGACGAGCACACCAGATGCTATTTGCATTATGTTTCACTCGCTTACTTTGCTTTCAGGCTCGTCGAAGGGCAAAAGAATTTGATCATCAATTTAACCCAATAAGCAGGCGACGGAAACCCAACAACAATCCCAGGGATTCTGAACGACGGGATTGGCACAATCACACGGAAATTGAGATACTCAAACAGCGCAAAGGTACAAACGTCACCTCTGTCTGTAGAAGTCGCCACATATAAACATTTACATGTACGACGATTCCACCACAACCTGCGATCAGTAGCCGCCTGTCCTGGGGGAGGAGGGGAAGAGGAAGTGTTCCTGTCTACCCCATTCTCTCAAATCTATATTACAATATCTTTCTTTTCATTCTAGGTGAAGGGGAGCAGGGGAGGGCCGTTTTCGTCAGATCTGGAGCAAATCAGGGTGAACTATTCGATAATCATGGATTCAACGTGATAGCGAGCGACAGTATATCATTAACACGGTCACTGTGGGACAGCAGACCAAAGGGGTAGGAGAATGATTTGATGGCTTGTACTAACCGAAATGCCTACCGACTGTAGGCCTATTTTGAGAAACTTTCAGAATGGATTCCCAAAAGCGTCCAGTTTGAGTGCGACTACCTCATTTGAGAGATGTAGTTGGTGATACTAATCCATTTGGTAAAACGCTGTTTTGTTTAACAACGAACTTAAAAACTTGAAAATACGGTGTTTGAATTTCAGCTGCCTCGAACGAAGATATCTGAAAACCCTTCCAAATGTGAGCATCATCATTACCTTTCAAGACGAGGCATGGACCACCCTTATGCGCACTGTTCACACTGCCAGAGAGAGGGCTCCACCTGAGCTGATACATGAAGTAATTCTGGTCGACGACTTCAGTACCTTGGGTAAGAAACCCTCTTCATTCTTTGCCAAAATGGGAAAAAATTGGCAGGAAGCAGTTCCTGATAGGAAGAATCATTTTGATAGAATAATATAAAGATGTAGTAGGGTCAAGGGTGCCCGTAAGGGCTATATTCGTCGGAGTTGGTTTTACCGAGGGAATTTCCTCGGCTGTCCCTTTTCCATTTAGGTACTGTCAGTGACTCACACTGAAGTAGTTCTCAAAACGTCCTGTCCCGTCTAAAAAAATCGTAAACGGGCTAGAATGTGCAACGTTGGCCAATAATGGGTCATATGAATAGCAATTTTACTTCAGATTCGTACAGCACTGCCTCGTGCATTTGTACTGCAAAACTGAAGTAAAGGCTTTTACTAGTTTTTATTCATATGGCCCATTGTCTCGCAGTGCTGGAGCACCTGCCCGTCCATGAAGTTCATAAAAAGACTGTAAAAAGTTAATACCATTACGCCCACTCCATTCGCACACAGTTTTAGCCCGTTCGGCAACATTTTCAAGACCGCACTGAGAACTAGTTTGGTGTGATGGGGGCATTAGGGCGACGATGAACACCGTGAAACTGTCTTTTTACCAATTCACAGATTACCTTCAGGAATCGCTGAAGACGCACCTGGACAATCGTTTTGACAACGTTAAGCTAATCCGGAATGACGAAATGGGAGGTCTGATCCGGTCCCGGCTGAAAGCTGCCAGCATCGCCACCGGGGACGTCCTGCTGTTCCTCACCCCACGCTCTGAACCGAATGTTAATTACCTACCACCTTTACTTGGTAGGCATATTTTCAGTTGACCAATGTGACAACACTAACGGTAGTCCATTTGACCATGATGCAGGTTGTGAGCGAAAATGCCACTTTCGAATATTGAAACCGCGGGGATCCACTTTGGCAGAATGGCCAATACAGACGGCCATCGAGCCCATCGCTTCGAGTTCCGTCTAAAGAAATTTTTGGCATTTATCTGCGACACCAGAAGACTTCATGCTACTGTCCTATGTGACTTGTCGGCAATTCTCTTCCAGAACCAATCGCTCTAGATTATAGAACTGTCGTCTGCCCAATGATTGGCGTCATCGACTACGAGAACTTCTCGTTCAGACAAAAAGACCAAGGGGCCAGGGGGTCGTTCGACTGGTACCTGAGGTACAAGCGCTTACCTCTCTTCCCAGAGGATAGAAAACATCCGACCAGGTCCTACAAGTGAGTCTCCTTTGCCTTTCAGTAGATCACCGCGATTCGCAGCAAACGCTGTTGGTGGAGTGCGACGGAAATAAAGTCATTACTCTGCCTAGCCAACTGAAGGTAGACCTATACCATATACAATGGAACCTCTCTTAGCACACCTCTGCCAGGTGGACACCTCTCGATTAAGGAGGCACGTTGGTCACGTTGGGCAGTGTCACGTTGGTCATTTCTAATCATTTTGACCTCTGTAATCAGGACACCTCTCAATCAAGGACACCAACGACCAGTCCAGAAGGTGTCCTTAATAGAGAGGTTCCACTCTAACACCGCGATTTGTTTATACATTCATGGATTATTAAAATGGCTAGACGTCAACCCAAGGACGGCACAATGCTCAGCCGTCGTTAATTCATACGAGCGCGTCGTAGCGAAATTCCTTTGAAGATTTTTTTACTGGAAGTGTTGTCCGATTTGACAATCCGAGCCAGTCACTCGGATCAAAGGTCGAGCACTTCCATAAGGAATCAAGAAACCTGCTGACTTGTTTCCCATCCATCAAATAAGCTTCAACCAATGGGATGGAAGACGAAATGAAACAAACTTGGCGTTTTCGACGTTCTTTTTGACGTCTCACTGGGCGAAAGCTGATTGGGTCTTATTCACCTCCATGGTTTTACCACTTATTTCAGAACTCCTGTCATGTCTGGAGAGATCTTCGCTATAGATCGGACATGGTTCTGGGAGCTTGGTGGGTATGACAAGGAAATGGAGCTCCAGGGAGGAGAGAATTTGGACCTCTCTTTTAAAGTATGACATCGATATCGATGAGGTGCTACCGTCAACAACATTTAGCCATTTGAATGCATAAAACACAGATAAGACCGTGAAACTTGATTAGTATTGATATCTGGCTGGACATTTCCCCCCACCCCGCCTTGTCAGACACATATTCAGATGCCCTTTCAAACGTAACCAGCTTATACAGAGTATCGTTTATTCCAGATTTGGACCTGCGGAGGACAAATTGTGGACACACCTTGTTCTCACATTGGTCATGTCTACAGGAAGTTCAGACCAATGAACTTAGCCATCAGCAGACCCCGACGGGTAAGGTTTCTCATCTGCCATTGTACGACCCATAATAATGTTCAAGAACAGTTGCATTTGCGGAACGATCAGAAGAATTAGTTTATCTTTTATTCAACATTCATTCATCTTGTTCCAACCAATAACAGACAACGTTTTCAATATTTCACATCTCTGTTGGACAGAATTACAAGCGTATCATCCAGATATGGATGGGCCAGTACAGTCACTACCAGGACACCATTTACCAGCTGCGCCCTGAACTGCGGTCTCAACAAGCTGGGGATACAGAGGATGCACTAAGGATGCTGAGGAAGTTGCAATGTAAATCCTTCAAGTGGTATTTGGACAACATTACCCCAGATCAGAAAGGACGGTTTCTGACAAAGAAACCACAGATAATGGCCAAGGGATTTGTATGTACATGTATATCAACACTTATCATATATTTATATCAACATTTATTTATATCAACAGAGTTCATTCAAAGTCTATACGTTAGTGTCTCACCAATCACAAGAGCCACAAGCACTCTGTCTAATTTCCTGCAACTGTTACACCGACACAGCATGATACTGAACTGGCATATGAAATACATTTGTACCATTTCCATTTTCTTGAAATTGCAGTTGCGGAATATTGGTGAGAACCTCTGCTTGGACACAAAGTTTAAACCAATAGGTGAAGTTGTTACTTTAGACACCTGCCAAGAAGATATAGAATCTGTTACAGCTGTACATGCTGACAAGGAGCAGGTAAATCCAGAATCTGGACTCTCTTACAGTTATTTACCTAAACCAGATCACCTGTGGCAGCTTTTATAATCCTCAGGTGTGATTACACATCTTTACATTGTCGTGATCATACAAATTTACCATTTTTAAAGACATGTTTGCCTTTGTAGACTTTTGCACTTGACTGGAACCATGGCCTGCACATTGCTGGAGGTGTTCGTGAGGAGTTATGCATTGATATAAGAACTGAGGAAAACATTACACGACCAGTACTGGAGCAATGTTATTTCATGCAGGGCAGCCAGCTATGGAAATTCAATGCAGTGAGTGATGGATAGAAACAGAGAAATTATCAGCAATGCAGTCAAGCAAGAAAATCAGGCACACCACATTAAGCTCCTCACTTCCTGCTTTCTGACCAGCGCTTGATTTCATAAGACTATTACAGGTTGGACACTACCTATTGGTTCAAACTGACTTTAACACTGCAAACCAGACACGTGCCTATGAATATACATGTAGTTTTATATCTTTTTCAGGAGATGCTCCTTTTAGTTCATGCATCAACCAAGGAATGTCTTGAGAGTGGAGGTCACAAGAAAGGGCTGTTTTTAAATACATGCAATCAAAGCAACCCACATCAGCTTTGGAAATTTTCGCATGTTAACAAAGAAGAGTGTAGAAACATTTGGTTCAATCATTACAACATCCCAAGATGAGACTATGGGCCGTATTTTAGAACGTTCCTCAGGTCCACCTAAAATCTATTGTTCTCAATGGTTTTACAACAGACTTTATAAAGGTCGACCTTAACGTTAAGGAACATTCTAAAATACGACCCAAAGTTATTGTCATAACAGTAACACAGACCCAAGTCAAAGATACGCCTGGCAACATTTTTAGCTTTGTTTTATATGTGAACAACAGCAAAGTACCCAAATAATCACATGCCTGCTCTGTTAGCAGTTGAATGCGTTGTGAAGTCTGTATTAAGTAGCATAAATGCAAATCAAATTCCCACAAAACACAGTTTCAGTCCTCCACTTTGTGGGAAGGATAAATGCATAGAATGCATGTGCACATCATGCGGCAAGGAATGCATCACAGGACAGCCAGATCTGAAAGAAGACAAGAGGGTATAAGATAAGACAAATTATCAGACTACAGCCAGGGCAGCAAGTTTGTGCTCTTTTTGCATGGTATCCGAGTTATCTCAATGCCGAGAGGCCAACAACTAATATCACACTTGAACACAAGCAACTAAAGGTATACATCTATATTCAAAGCTGATACAACCTATTTATTCCACAAGAACATCTTACCTGTCCTACTTTGAAGCGGCATGGACCATCACCTACGGCCAACACCTGAGCACCAATAGGTAGAGTCATGTTCTCACTGCATCTCTTACATACAAGATACTGAACACAGCATGCATCATCAGCACTCCAGTAGCAATTATACAAGTCTGAAATACAATATAATGAAAACATACACAATGTGCCCATCTTTCCTAAACAGTCAAAACCAAAGTTGTACTTTCCTCAGGACATCAACTTTCCTGCAGAACCCTGCTGCTACAAACTGGCAATCATGATCATCCAAACTCTGGTACTGTCACGATCACGATTCATTGTCCCAGGGACATTTTTGGTCGACAATATGTACCATGACATGCTATTACCCCTCCAGATGCCTAAATCAAGGGCTTTCCCTACCTGAATCGGGTAGATGTGCTTCCAGTTGCGTGAACAACAGAGAACTTTGTGCTTTATCAAATACGTAGGACTCATTGGATTTCATTCCTATTTTCAGCATGAAGGATGGGATTTGATCTTTTTGGTATGATGACCCTGTAACAGATAGAAATTTTTACAATACACTTTAAATACATAGGCCTGTAATTCAGAACTTTAGTAGCTGTTAGAGGTTTTGAAATAATTAAAAGAGTCGGAGGTGTCATGTGTCTTTGTTACTCATAGTCATATGAACTTGCATTCTTTCAACAACTCCTGCACCGCACCACAATGAATGCAGCTCAATGGCCTTTATTTACTTACCTCCAGATTGGGTGACTAATAGAGGAATTGACTGTCCACACTGTTGGCACTGAACTGCATCCTGGAAATGGACAAGGTGGCAATAATTGATTTTACAGGTAAGTAAATCAATAGAAATCAAATGGATTTCCAGTCCATCTTATCAAACTATCAGGACACCACACAATCAATGACAGACTCTTTCTACATGTAATGAGGTTCAGGAAAAAAAGAGGTTCTACCGACAAGAACAAACCAGATCTACCTTTTTATCTCCATCCGCTTCATCCAGCAGGTCCACATTCTGCTTCTTCGTCGCCTCCCTCTTGGCAGACGACCCCCTTCTTTTACGTCCTCTGCGTCTTTTAATCTCTGGTTCTTCCTCGGCACTATCCAGCTCAGTCTCATGAATGGCACTTGAATTCAGTGTGTGACGAGCAAGTCGGCTCATCCGAGTATTTGGCCTCTTTTTGACATTGTCCTTTGTATCCATATCCTCTGTTGTTATTTGCAAAGCCGATTTGAAATCCATCGGAGTATCATCCTTTGGTTCAGACTTAAGTTGCAAGGCATCATTTGATTCAGAATCAAACAACAGAGGACTTGTACTCCGTTCATTATCACAGGCACCAGTTGCTTCCATTTTGATGACACTACCAACATCAGAAACCGGGTTTTCTATCACACTGCCAGTTTTGGCCTTGTCCCCTGAAGGCGTGTGGGGAATATCAACAAATTTGAAGAGCTTCTTCCTTCCAGGGGCATTCTCTCCAGAACCTGTACTCATCTTTACAGAGGTTGTCCCCCGGTACAAATATGGTGTGTACTTCTCGCAGGTCTTCACTGACTTTATTTCTCTTTGACCGGCAGTGGCTTGGTCACAGCTCTGATCAATATTAGCATTGATATCTTGTTTATCAACTGAAGATGCATCTGCCTCGACCTCTGTTTTGCAAACAAGATGCACATGGTCACCTCCCATCCCTTGAGCCTTGTCTTTGTCATTTCCGTTGATATCAATGTCGTCATTTTGCACATCCTCGTCTGATTCATACAGTACACCTTTCCTTTTCTTCTTACTCTTACCAACAGTTGTGTTTCTTTTCACTGCTTTGCCTTCACTAGCAGGACATTTACATTTTTCAGCAGTCATGTTAACTTCCTTGATTGGCAGCGCTCCCTCCTCACCACTCTCTTGCTTGACACTAACATTTCCTTCCACTGACTGGACATGTTCCTTATCAACTCCAGCATCAGCTCCTCTGTTCGCATCGATGCTATCTTTGGACAATAAAGATCTCACGGCTGGTGCAGTGTCCGAGATCACAGAAGGTGGTTCACTCTTAACCACAGTAGCCAATGGCATCTCAGCAGATGAATTCACAGCCTCTGCTTTGACAGGAGTGTTGGCCGCTTGTGTTTGTGGTGGTTGCAGAGCAATAAAGAACAATTTACCATCTTTTGAAATAGCAGGAGAAAAGCAATCCTGACCATGGTCATCTTTTTGACTGACAAACACTGGTTTTCCACCAATTGAAGCCAGAAATCTGTGCCAAACGGGAATCATCTCTGGTGGGAGTGCCTTCATGAGTTCTGCCGGTAAATCACTGAATGCCCTAGCAACTGCATCAGGTGTATGGGCTGCACTGCCTGTAGGATGAGATGTTTGGACGGCATGGGCTTGAGGCCATTTCTGAGCTGGTGTGCTACATGCCTGAGGTGGCATGCTTAACTTTGAACGCAAAGGCTTTGAAGCATTTGTGGAGCCATCGGATGATCTTTTTCCCTGCTGTTTACTTGAGGTTGGTGTGAATGATGGGTATGTCTCGTAGTTACCTCGCTTCTTGGTGGCACTCAGAACAGGAGATGCACAACTTGATGTACCCAGTGAGATGTCTGGTGTTTTGGAAAAACTGGGAGATATGTTGATGCTTGGATCAAATACAGGGGAAGAAGTCCTGAAAAGGGAGAATTTTCTGTGCAGCAGCCACAGGCTAGCTCCCCTGATCAAAGACGCAAACCAACATCATAACTAAACAAAACACTTTCAAACTCACAGTACTTACGTTTCATTCAAGTTCTCATTTGTTTCCATTTCTTCAGCAAAACTTCTCAATGCTCCTCGCATATCAGAAAAGTTCTCAAAATGCGTGACCTTGGTTCTTAGCCACTTTGATATCCCTGAAATGAGCAAAACAACGCATCTAACCAGTACCAGTAAACAACATGTAAATCGTTTACCAGTATCTGAATCTGCACAGGCTTACGTGTTTGTGCCATGATTTGGGCCTACTGATACGAAATGCACACATGTGAACTTAATTGATCTCAACAGAATTTCAGTTGCGAGAAGATTGTCTTTACAGTGATGACTGAACAGGTTACCTTTGATGTACTTGTGACTTTGTTTGCTGAACCTTTCGTCCACAAGAATGATGGCTCCCCAGTCATGCCTTTGAATGAAGAGGGTTAACTTTGTTCACGACATAAACATTAAAAATAAAAGTGCTACAGTGGTGTGAATTAATATTCGAACAGAGGGAATTCAGCAAAATTTGTCACTTCGGTATTCCAGTATCTATATCAAAAGTATTTGAAGTCAGTCCTAGATATGCACTCCTCTAGTATGATATGTTTTCGCTGAATTCAGATGCTGGATATCACGAAAGTGGTGAAAATATCGAAATTTGACATATTGGAAAATGTCAAAGACATCAAACTTGAATCACAGGTGTATGAATATCAACTTCTGTTTCCAAACGCTGTCAGGTAATACCCCCATTCAACATGTTGTTGCAAGGGGAAAAAATTCCACAAAATATCCAGACAAAATGGTGATAACAGCGAATCTCAAGAAATGTCAAATTTCGATATTTTCGCCATTCTCGTGATATGCAGTATCTGAATTCAGCGAAAACATATCAGACTAGAGGAGTGCATTCTAGGACTGACTTCAAATACTTTTGATATAGATATCGGATACAGTTTGCCTTTAATGAAAAGCTGAATTCCCTCTGTTCGAATATTAATTCACACCACTGTACATCCATAACTACACTGTATGACCCCATCTATGGTGGAATATCCCCCTCAGTTACATACGGGGACAGGCCCACAGCATGTTTCACTACGAAGTCTGTTGTCTCTTCATTTCCATAGCAGCATAAGTGCCCTAAATGAATATGATACACACCTGTGTCGAATACACCTTCCAAGAGCCTGATTCAGGGCACGATAGGCTTGGATTTCATACCACTCACTTCCTGACAGGAGCTTCTTCTGGTGGCACTGCCTGTCATTGTATTTCCTCTTCAATTCAACCTGATGAGGAATTAAAGAATAAATGGAGAGAGAGAGAAAGGTCCGCAGAGTTAGGTATAAATGGAGAGCGAAAGGTCCGCAGAGGGAAATACTAAGTTAGGTATAAATGGAGAGAGAAAGGTCCGCAGAGGGAAATACTAAGTTAGGTATAAATGGAGAGAGATCTGCAGAGGGAAATACTAAGTTAGGTATTTTCAGCCTCAGTGCCCAGAGTAGCCACACCGGTAAATATTAGCTCCAAATCATCGGGACTCTTCTTGTCCAGCAACAACCTACCCACAGATTTGAAATGAGTGAAATGAACATGAACCGACTGTCTACTCACCAGAGTATCCTTTATGTTTGGGAATGGAATCCCAATCTGAAATGGGATTATTCCGACTATTACAGTGCTGCCAGAGATACAGCATTCTTGATCATACAACAACATTAAATTCCATTGGTGTCCTGGGGGATTGTCTAATGGGATAAATAGAATTCATTGCTGATGTCACATGATTGAAACTACCAATGAAACCTCCAAAAGGTGACTCATGCGTCTCCTTAACAACAGAGGAAAGCTTGAACCTGCAGCACCAAATCGAACAAACTTACAGTAATAACAGCTCTTGCATTGTTATCCGAGAAGTCGATTCCTTCACTGACTTTCCCACGACAGACAGCAAACAGCAAGGCTCCATTACGCATGCCAGACTCTAAACGCAAATAAATACAGCATGGGTGTCATGTTTGAAAGAGGAAACAAATGCCATTGAAGCATAAAACCCATCCATTTGATAGAACACTAGAATAATGACTTACCAGATTCTCGAATGTCTGTGTAGAAATCCCTGATAACTGTATCAAAATCCTCTGAATCTGTCTTCCTTGGCTCACAGTGTATTGACTTGACATTCTGGATTTCTGACCACAGTCCAGTCATCTGAAAAAATCGAGAGCACCCCGTGACTTCCATTGCATATGCCAGGAAAAATAGTCATATGGGCAAAACTTTGTCCATGCTTGAGTATTACAAGGTGCATGCCTACCAGACAGCACACACTGAACGCATACGGTACATAGAGATAGCATCTTGAAATCATGAGGTGAGAGAACTTTACCTGCCATCTATTCCTCAGTTTCTCCAGCATCTTGTACGACGAAACGAAGCACAAAACACCATGGGGAATAGTCTGCAAACAGGAATGAATGTAAAACATACACTAATGCTCCTCAATGAATGGTTGCGGTGGTTCTTCCTGCTATTGTTTCAAATTCACTGCGGGATACCAAAGAGCAATTCATATACATGTACCGTAAAGCGAAATATTTTCGCGTCCTAAATGTTCGCGTATGGCCGAAAAATCCCACATTCGCGGGGAGAAATATTCGCGGTGAAGGGCCTTTGTAAAGTTTTCCGCATGGCGGGGTATCAACGGAGAATGTATTCACGGAGAAAAATTTTGGCAGGCTCCGATGCAGTTCGCGATTTTCGCGAGAATTTTTCCCCGCGAACATATTTCGCTTTACGGTATCTCAATATGGTGTATATCTATTTAAGTTACTTACTTTGCAAATCTGAAGAATTGTCCCACCCGTTTCATCTTGGAATTCAAATGTCTCAGATTTCTGATAGCTGGCCAGTAACTGCCCTGAGGGCTCCACCTGAGCTGATACACGAAGTAATTCTGGTCGACGACTTCAGTACCTTGGGTAAGAAACCCTCTTCATTCTTTGCCAAAATGGAAAAAAATTGGCAGGATAGGAAGAATCATTTTGATAGAATAATATAAAGATGTAGGGTCAATAAGGGTGCCCGTAAGGGCTATATTCGTCGGAGTTGGTTTTACCGAGGGAATTTCCTCGGCTGTCCCTTTTCCATCTAGGTACTGTCAGTGACTCACACTGAAGTAGTTCTCAAAACGTCCTGTCCCGTCCTAAAAAAATCGTAAAACGGGCTAGAATGTGTAACGTTGGCCAAATAATGGGTCATATGAATAAAGACTAGCAAATGCTTTTACTTCAGATTCGTACAGCACTGCCTCGTGCATTTGTACTGCAAAATTCAAGTAAAAGCTTTTACTAGTTTTTATTCATATGGCCCATTGTCTCGCAGTGCTGGAGCACCTGCCCGTCCATGAAGTTCTTAAAGACTGTAAAAAGTTAATTCCATTACGTCCACTCCATTCGCACACAGTTTTAGCCCGTTCGGCAACATTTTCAAGAACGCACTGAGAACTAGTTTGGTGTGATGGGGGCATTAGGGCGACGATGAACACCGTGAAACTGTCTTTTTACCAATTCACAGATTACCTTCAGGAATCGCTGAAGACGCACCTGGACAATCGTTTTGACAACGTTAAGCTAATCCGGAATGACGGAATGGGAGGTCTGATCCGGTCCCGGTTGAAAGCTGCCAGCATCGCCACAGGGGACGTCCTGCTGTTCCTCACCCCACGTGCTCTGAACCGAATGTTAATTACCTACCACCTTTACTTGGTAGGCATATTTTCACTAACGGTAGTCCATTTGACCATGATGCAGGTTGTGAGCGAAAATGCCACTTTCGAATATTGAAACCGCGGGGATCCACTTTGGCAGAATGGCCAATACAGACGGCCATCGAGCCCATCGCTTCGAGTTAGTTCCGTCTAAAGAAATTTATGCCATTTATCTGCGACACCAGAAGACTTTAGGCTACTGTCCTATGTGACTTGTCGGCAATTCTCTTCCAGAACCAATCGCTCTAGATTATAGAACTGTCGTCTGCCCAATGATTGGCGTCATCGACTACGAGAACTTCTCGTACAGACAAAAAGACCAAGGGGCCAGGGGGTCGTTCGACTGGTACCTGAGGTACAAGCGCTTACCTCTCTTCCCAGAGGATAGAAAACATCCCACCAGGTCCTACAAGTGAGTCTCTTTTGCCTTTCAGTAGATCACCGCGATTCGCAGCAAACGCTGTTGGTGGAGTGCGACGGAAATATTTAAGTCATTACTCTGCCCAGCCAACTGAAGGTAGACCTATACCATATACAATGGAACCTCTCTTAGCACACCTCTGCCAGGTGGACACCTCTCGATTAAGGAGGCACCAAAGTTCAGTCTCACGTTGGTCATTTCTATTCATTCTGACCTCTGTAATCAGGACACCTCTCAATCAAGGACACCAACGACCAGTCCAGAAGGTGTCCTTAATAGAGAGGTTCCACTGTAACACTTTTAGTCCGCGATTTGTTTATACATTCATGGATTATTAAAATGGCTAGACGTCAACCCAAGGACGGCACTGCTCAGCCGTCGTTAATTCATACGAGCGCGTCGTAGCGAAATTCCTTTGAAGATTTTTTTACTGGAAGTGTTGTCCGATTTGACAATCCGAGCCAGTCACTCGGATCAAAGGTCGAGCACTTTCATAAGGAACCAAGAAACCTCCAAAGCTGACTTGTTTCCCATCCATCAAATAAGCTTCAACCAATGGGATGGAAGACGAAATGAAACAAACTGGGCGTTTTCGACGTTCTTTTTGACGTCTCATGGGCGAAAGCTGATTTGTCTTATTTGAAAGCTGATTTGTCTTATTGTCTTCTTTTGTATACTTGTATATTTTGTATACTTTGTATACTTGTATATATATGTATCCTTTCCATATGTATTCTTTTATGCCATAGTATCTCTGTATACATTCAGTGCAAATAAATATTATTATTATTCACCTGCACAGTTACCACTTATTTCAGAACTCCTGTCATGTCTGGAGAGATCTTTGCCATAGACCGGAAATGGTTCTGGGAGCTTGGTGGGTATGACAAGGAAATGGAGCTCCAGGGAGGAGAGAATTTGGACCTCTCTTTTAAAGTATGATATCGATATCGAGGAGGTGCTACAGTCAACAACATTTAGCCATTTGAATATGTCTTATTGCATAAAACACAGATAAGACCGTGAAACTTGACAAGTATAGATATCTGGCTGGAGAGTTACCCCCTCCCGCCGCCTTGTCAGATGGCGCATCACACATATCCAGATGCCGTTTCCAACGTAACCAGCTCATACAGCGTATCGTTTATTCCAGATTTGGACCTGCGGAGGACAAATTGTGGACGCCCCTTGTTCTCACATTGGTCATGTCTACAGGAAGTTCAGACCAATGAACTTAGCCATCAGCAGACCCAGACGGGTAAGGTTTGGTTTCCACTACTTTACCTCATCTGCCATCGTACGACCCGTAATAATGTTCAAGAAGAGTTGCATTTGCGGAACGATCAGAAGAATTAGTTTATCTTTTATTCAACATACATTCATCTTGTTCCAACCTTGGAGGAATTATACTGATGAGAATTATACTGTCAGTATAATTCCTCCAAGTTCCAACCAACAACAGACGACTTTTTCAATATTTCACATCTCTGTTGGACAGAATTACAAGCGTATCATCCAGATATGGATGGGCCAGTACAGTCACTACCAGGACACCATTTACCAGCTGCGCCCTGAACTGCGGTCTCAACAAGCTGGGGATACAGAGGATGCACTGAGGATGCTGAGGAAATTGCAATGTAAATCCTTCAAGTGGTATATGGACAACATTACCCCAGATCAGAAAGGACGGTTTCTGACAAAGAAACCACAGATAATGGCCAAGGGATTTGTAAGTACATGTATATCAACACATCATATATTTATATCAACATTTATTTATATCAACAGAGTTCATTCAAAGTCTATGCGTTAGTGTCTCACCAATCACAAGAGCCACAAGCACTCTGTCTAATTTCCTGCAACTGTTACACCGACACAGCATGATACTGAACTGGCATATGAAATACATTTGTACCATTTCCATTTTCTTGAAATTGCAGTT
>NMRB01000001.1:564400-591003 GCA_002633025.1 Notospermus geniculatus | reverse complement strand
TTGTGGAGCCATCGGATGATCTTTTTCCCTGCTGTTTACTTGAGGTTGGTGTGAATGATGGGTATGTCTCGTAGTTACCTCGCTTCTTGGTGGCACTCAGAACAGGAGATGCACAACTTGATGTACCCAGTGAGATGTCTGGTGTTTTGGAAAAACTGGGAGATATGTTGATGCTTGGATCAAATACAGGGGAAGAAGTCCTGAAAAGGGAGAATTTTCTGTGCAGCAGCCACAGGCTAGCTCCCCTGATCAAAGACGCAAACCAACATCATAACTAAACAAAACACTTTCAAACTCACAGTACTTACGTTTCATTCAAGTTCTCATTTGTTTCCATTTCTTCAGCAAAACTTCTCAATGCTCCTCGCATATCAGAAAAGTTCTCAAAATGCGTGACCTTGGTTCTTAGCCACTTTGATATCCCTGAAATGAGCAAAACGACGCATCTAACCAGTACCAGTAAACTACATGTAAATCATCTACCAGTATCTAAATCTGCACGACAGGCTTACGTGTTTGTGCCATGGTTTGGGGCTGTTGATATGAAATGCACGCATGTGAACTTAACTGATCTCAACAGAATTTCAGTTGCGAGAAGATTGTCTTTACAGTGATGACTGAACAGGTTACCTTTGATGTACTTGTGACTTTGTTTGCTGAACCTTTCGTCCACAAGAATGATGGCCCCCCAGTCATGCCTTTGAATGGAGAGGGTTAACTTTGTTCAGTGCGATTCCATAAACATTAAAAATAAAAGTGCTACATCCATAACTACACTGTAGGACCCATCTAATGGTGGAATATCCCCCTCAGTTACATACGGGGACAGGCCCACAGCATGTTTCACTACAAAGTCTGTTGTCTCTTCATTTCCATAGCAGCATAAGTGCCCTAAATGAATATGATACACACCTGTGTCGAATACACCTTCCAAGAGCCTGATTCAGGGCACGATAGGCTTGGATTTCATACCACTCACTTCCTGACAGGAGCTTCTTCTGGTGGCACTGCCTGTCATTGTATTTCCTCTTCAATTCAACCTGATGAGGAATTAAAGAATAAATGGAGAGAGAGAGAAAGGTCCGCAGAGTTAGGTATAAATGGAGAGCGAAAGGTCCGCAGAGGGAAATACTAAGTTAGGTATAAATGGAGAGAGAAAGGTCCGCAGAGGGATTACTAAGTTAGGTATAAATGGAGAGAGATCAGGGGTAGCGAGCATAAAGGGGTCGTAACCCTACGTCAGGCCTAAGCCAGGCGTAGTGCTGGTCAAGGATAGGGCATCGACCAGCACTACGCCTGGCTTAGGCCTGACGTAGGGTTACGACCCCTTTATGCTCGCTACCCCTGCAGAGGGAAATACTAAGTTAGGTATTTTCAGCCTCAGTGCCCAGAGTAGCCACACCGGTAAACATAAGCTCCAAATCATCGGGACTCTTCTTGTCCAGCAACAACCTACCCACAGATTTGAAATGAGTGAAATGAACATGAACTGATTGTCTGCTCACCAGAGTATCCTTTACGTTTGGGAATGGAATCCCAATCTGAAATGAGAGTATTCCGACTATTACAGTGCTGCCAGAGATACAGCATTCTTGATCATACAACAACATTAAATTCCATTGGTGTCCTGGGGGGATTGTCTAATGGGATAAATAGAATTCATTGCTGATGTCACATGATTGAAACTACCAAGGAAATCTCCAAAAGGTGACTCATGCGTCTCCTTAACAACAGAGGAAAGTTTGAACCTGCAGCACCAAATCGAACAAACTTACAGTAATAACAGCTCTTGCATTGTTATCCGAGAAGTCGATTCCTTCACTGACTTTCCCACGACAGACAGCAAACAGCAAGGCTCCATTACGCATGCCAGACTCTAAACGCAAATAAATACAGCATGGGTGTCATGTTTGAAAGAGGAAACAAATGCCATTGAAGCATAAAACCCATCCATTTGATAGAACACTAGAATAATGACTTACCAGATTCTCGAATGTCTGTGTAGAAATCCCTGATAACTGTATCAAAATCCTCTGAATCTGTCTTTCTTGGCTCACAGTGTATTGACTTGACATTCTGGATTTCTGACCACAGTCCAGTCATCTGAAAAAATCGAAAGCACCCCGTGACTTCCATTGCATATGCCAGGAAAAAAAGCCATATGGGCAAAACTATGTCCATGCTTGCGTATTACAAGGTGCATGTCTACCAGACAGCACACACTGAAAGCATATATGGACATGTAGAGATTCCATCTTCAAATCATGAGGTGAGAAAACTTTACCTGCCACCTATTCCTCAGTTTCTCCAGCATCTTGTACGATGAAACAAAGCACAAAACACCATGGGGAATCGTCTGCAAACAGGAATGAAAGTAAAACATACACATATCCTCCTCAATAAATGGTGAAGTTATGGATATGCCATAAAATGGTTGCAGTGGTTCTTTCTGCTATTGTTTCAAATTCACTGAGGGATACCAAAGAGCAATGCATATATCTCAATATGATGTACATCTACATGTAGTTACATTACTTACTTTGCAAATCTGAAGAATTGTCCCACCCGTTTCATCTTGGAATTCAAATGTCTCAGATTTCTGATAGCTGGCCAGTAACTGCCCACCTTTTGGTCCTTTCCCAATGGTTCCAACCAGAACCTGAAATATCCCATGGTATGTCACAGATATCAGAGTTATACAAATGAATTCTGTTCATGAGAATGATGAGCAGGTCAACTTATAACTTGAGAAACACACCTGATTGGGACTGATGACATGGTTGGCCTCCAGCTGAATAGGGAAACTCATCCCTAACTCTGATTCAAATGACGCGAGTGGGGATAAAGTACCACTTGTCAAAACAACACAGCGAACGCACTCCAGATCCGAAAAGGCCTGTAAGTAACGAAGTGAGACATAAAGTTACAAGTCAAAGGTACCATTCTCTATGTGTACCGGTAAATACATGTACCCCAAATAACTTTCATTGAAATCAGCCAAGTACATTTTCCATTTAAAATACATTCTAACAGATCTTCTCTGTCTGTAACACATTAGTGTTCAAAAACTTGACTTGAGAATATCAAATTGTTAGGAGTACATTTGTAGTTACAATTTGGTATGGTCCATACTTATTCAACAGATGAGTTGTAGTATGAGGTCACTGAAAGATCCTTACCACAGCAGGGTTCAAACACCAGAAGTGCAATTTGTAAACAAACACCTGTTCAGGATTATTGAGACCTAAAATGAAACACAATGATTATTTCACTGAGGCAATGATTTTGATGCTCAAAGACTGTTTGTTGTAGACATTGATTTCCTGTACTTGCACTGATGCAGATGTTGGATGGCAGTTGCCGAGAGCAATCTTTCATATCATAAATGGAGACAAAAGGATCATCAGGAAAGGAAGTTTCCAATTTGCAATTAATAAAATGATACTTGTACCTCTGTTTCTCTTGCTCATCCATCTGTTGTTCTGGAAACGAGAACTTTTTATCAGGAACTGATGCAACAACAGAAACCACTAATAGGACAGTATTTACAATACAGGTAGTATTAGTACAGGTAGTACACTGTATGTGTAATATCGCATCAAAGCCGCAACATAATTGTACATTATACAACATACACTTACTGTTGGACCGCTGCGCCATTCTCTTTTCTTTACAAGGGCAAGCCTGAAATCAGAAATGGGCCATTAGCCCCAAAAGCATTACGGTATGGCCTACTGCCTACATGTACCAATACCAATGTACCCTTACGGCCTTGGGTAGACAGCAGCATCATGTCGTGGACAGGTACTGCACACACAGGCAGACCTTAGTCAACGGTCTGCATCATTCAATCTGAAGGTAGACTGAAGATTGCCAACAGCCAGACCTAATTCACAACATGGAGATGCTGTGCATGTATATCTCAGAAGTTAGAACCAAAGGCAGTACCTATAATCGTAAAGATATTTCATTTTCTCCATATTGATGAACCGCAGCACCTCAAACAAATTCTTCAGCACCATCATGGTAGCACTAGAGAGTTTAACCAGTTTTCCTGTGGTATTTCTCCTCCTGACTTCATCTTGGTCATTCTCATCACTTATAATGGACATGTGGTACTGAAAAGGTAAGTGGTATAGTCCAAGTCAATCTAACTTCAACAATGGGCAAATGGTATACACATGTCGAGTAACAAGTTAACATGGAGGTGAACCAATTTTGAGACCAAATGGGGTCTGAATATCACTCACACTACATTTCCTTGTCACACTCATTCCCCTTACCTCCAGGTTACCCACTTCATCACTTGTCACACCCATTTCCCTTACCTTCAGGTTATCCACTTCATCACTACTTAGGCCCATTCTTTTCAGCATAACAACCAGCTCTGGCCCTGACCAATGCTTCGATGACTCCTCAAATGATATTGGGTGCATAACGTCACCATTTTCATGCACAACATGAAGAATTTTGTCCACCTACATAAGAGAAGAAGTGTGTATGTACATACACTACTTGCATCCACGTTTTCTGAAAACCCAACTATTTTTTTCAGAGAAAGCTAAATTTTTCTGTACAGGATGTTTCAGAAATCATGGCAATGATAACTTTTTCAATTCGAAATGAATACTTACCATATTCTTCAAGGGACCATGATTTTGGGGTTTGACATTTTCATTAACTGAAAAGAAAATTGAAGAGTGAAGTACGTACATTATCATGGTCAATATTTGTCAGGAGTAGAGGGTGCAAATTCCTATTGGCTGAAACTGAAAAAGTACAAGTACTAATGGTAAGATTCACTGAGCCGAGAGGCGTCCCCATTTACCATACACTTTGAAACAACACAGATTGTTCCGATACTTACTTTTTAACAGAAAATGCTGAATTTTGTTGGCACTTAGGGGCCGGCTCAAAATTGTTTTGATGCCAAAAAAGGCAAAGTGACTTCGTCTGGGGGGAAGGGGTTCTTGATTTGGGGAAACCCACTTCATCTTTTTTTAGAAAAAATTGGCATCACTCCTTTTTACAGGAGAATGACTTCTTTATATGCAGTCTTCAGAAAGGAACAATTTACTACCGGTAGTGTCTTCACATGTTTTTCTTTATCATCTTTCCATGCCTAACGTCCCTACATGGAGTGGATGAAGCCATGTCAAGTGCACACTTCATCTTTTCAAAGGGGGGAGGGGGTCAGGGAAAAGATGAAGTCACTTCGTCTTTTTTGGCATCAATGTAATTTTGAGACAGCCCCTTACTCATCATGTTCAAGTCTTCTGAAGACCTCTGCAGTTGTTCATCTGTGAAGCTGGCACTTGCAGCAGCACGTGCGAAGTCTTCAATATTGTGGGCTTCATCAAAGATAACCACTTGATCCTTAATGCCGATTGTCATCTAAACATTTAACAAAGATAAAATTATTTTGTAACTAGACTCTCAAGAAAGTTGCCCAATCCAGGTATTTACCAGCAAAGCAGGCACATAACGAAATAAAACCAACAGTGACCACATGTTCTCATTTTTCAACATCCATATTGGGCACCTTATGCCAACACATTTGTGGCCAAAATGCAAGAATACAGACCAAAATAGTCTGACAAGACTGAAAGTAGCTGACACCACTGAGAATCAAAAACAACCAGAGCTGTGTCAATTTCTTACTTCATCTTGGTCATTCTCATCACTTATAATGGACATGTGGTACTGAAAAGGTAAGTGGTATAGTCCAAGTCAATCTAACTTCAACAATGGACAAAATGGTATACACACATCGAGTAACAAGTTAACATGGAAGTGAACCAATTTTGAGACCAAATGGGGTCTGAATATCACTCACACTACATTTCCTTGTCAAACTCATTCCCCTTACCTCCAGGTTACCCACTTCATCACTTGTCAGACTCATTTCCCTTACCTTCAGGTTATCCACTTCATCACTACTTAGGCCCATTCTTTTCAGCATAACAACCAGCTCTGGCCCTGACCAATGCTTCGATGACTCCTCGAATGATATTGGGTGCATAACATCACCATTTTCATGCACAACATGAAGAATTTTGTCCACCTACAAAAGAGAAGAAGTGTGTATGTACATACACTAACTTGCATCCACGTTTCCTGAAAACCCAACTATTTTTTTCAGAGAAAGCTAAATTTTTCTGTACAGGATGTTTCAGAAATCATGGCAATGATAACTTTTTCAATTCGAAATGAATACTTACCATATTCTTCAAGGGACCATGATTTTGGGGTTTGACATTTTCATTAACTAAAAAGAAAATTGAAGAGTGAAGTACGAACATTATCATGGTCAATATTTGTCAGTGGAGGGTGCAAATTCCTATTGGCTGAAACTGAAAACGTACAAGTACTAATGGTAAGATTCACTGAGCCCAGAGGCGTCCCCATTTACCATACACTTTGAAACAACATAGGTTGTTCCGATACTTTCTTTTTAACAGAAAATGCTGAAAATTTTGTTGGCACTTAGGGGCCGTCTCAAAATTGTTTTGATGCCAAAAAAGACAAAGTGACTTCGTCTGGGGGGGGGGGAGGGGTTCTCGATTTGGGGAAACCCACTTCATCTTTTTTTGAAAAAATTGGTATCACTCTTTTTTACAGGAGAATGACTTCTTTATATGCAGTCTTCAGAAAGGAACAATTTACTAGTGTCTTCACATGTTTTTCTTTATCATCTTTCCATGCCTAACGTCCCTACACGGATGAAGCCAATGTCAAGTGCCCACTTCAACTTTTCATAGGGGGGAAGGGGTCAGGGAAAAGATGAAGTCACTTCGTTTTTTTTGGCATCAATGTAATTTTGAGACAGCCCCTTACTCATCATGTTCAAGTCTTCTGAAGACCTCTGCAGTTGTTCATCTGTGAAGCTGGCACTTGCAGCAGCACGTGCGAAGTCTTCAATATTGTGGGCTTCATCAAAGATAACCACTTGATCCTTAATGCCAATCATCATCTAAACAAAGATAAAATTATTTGTAACTAGACTCTCAAGAAAGTTGCCCAATCCAGGTATTTACCAGCAAAGCATGCACATAATGAAATAAAACCAACAGTGACCACATGTTCTCATTTTTCAACATCCATATTGGGCATCTTATGCCAACACATTTGTGGCCGAAATGCAAGAATACAGACCAAAATAGTCTGACAAGACTGAAAGTAGCTGACACCACTGAGAATCAAAAACAACCAGAGCTGTGTCAATTTCTTGTAACATACCGCATCTCTGATGACTGGTTCTATCAGATAGTTATATGGACAGAATACCAATCTCGCGGTGGACAGCAGCTCTCGAGAACTGAAGTATGGACAGCACTGAAGAGAGACAGACTGCAATATAGTGTGGGTTAACAGAAGCTTTTCATTTGTTCAACAGGACAAAAAGATTGGTACCAGAACATGTACATGTACCGATTGACAAGAATCTAATTACCTTCATCGAGGCACAAACATCCTTGAAATCTTCCAGATCATAAGCTGTATCCAGACCAGCATCGACGATGGCCTCATACTTAACTTTCTTACTTTTTTCATAAAACCTACAGTGATGCAGCTATAAATAGAATAAACAAAATAAAAGGCTATGAAATAATATGATCAACACAATACAGTGGTGTCTTCAAAAGATTTTATCCAAAATGGCCACAGATGAAAGAAATTTCCCTTCGACAAGTTTCGTCGTGCTGAGGCAATAACCTTATTACCATGGTTAATGTCATGTAGCAAAGGCCTAAACAAAGAAGTGCTTATGCTACTTACGTCCACCATTTCTTTGCACCCGTCATTCCTGTTGGACATTTGCAGCACTTCATTATTGATACAGCTGTAATCACGACTTGACAATATTGCCATTCTGTGATAAGAAAAGCTGTTTTCAGCAGAATAACACAGGTAACAGGCACTCAAAGAATTGAATGACCTTTGAGAACAAGACTGTGAAGAATACTACCGGTACAGGAAAATGAGTTGGTGATGAAAATGAAAGGGTTTGTTTTCCAGCAAAACCGGAAGAAACAGACATTTAAAGAGCAAAAGATGGCCCAGCTTACTCCGTTCCTTTATATGCAGTTTTGCCAAGCTCTCGTGTGATCTGCTTAATCTGCCGGTGTGTTCGAGTACAGTAATATATTGTTGGAGGCCTGGAAATATATAGGATTAAAAGGATCAATATGATGACTGAAATACAGAGGGTAATAATCCATTGCCAGCTGTACAAGGGATGCAGCAATTTTACATTCAGTTACAGAACATGCCCAAGCAACTCAAATACCTGTATTGTAAGAACGTCCCCCCTCCCCATCACTGGAGTTCATAAGTTACAAACTAACCTGACTTCCCCCATTTCAGCAGACTCAGCACCACAGTCACACTTCATACATCCTTGGCCATCTACACTACTGCCTTTCTTCACGTTTTCTGTTCCAGGAGGACTGACTCGTGTATTTGTAACTTCCACTGTCCATGACGTTGATGGCGATGTTTTCTTTTGTTCATCTGTGTCTTCTTCATAAGAAATTGGAGTGTGCTTCCTCTTCTTGGAAATATTCTGAAGAAATAAACAATGACAAAACTCATGAAACACGAAAGAAAAAAAATGTAGTCACAATGTTACTTTGCATGACCAACCAACTTGGAAATATCCACCTGCCCCCACCTACATATACGGCAGAATATTCTTACGCAAGATACAGAGCATAATGTATCAGTGCATACTTGATTGAAGCAGCAAACATTTGCTTTTTTGATAGGCAAACAAGGCAGTTTTCACTAGGAGGACCATATACTGGACACCTAAAACAGGCTCTAAGAAGCTAGGGTAACTTCACTCCATCCCAAACATACAAATCAAACATCTTACCGCAGCTGGAGTCCTAAAATCAGTTTTTGGAGACTTGAAATCTTCATCCATGTGGTTGTCATTTTTATCTTGCGACGACCCACAAACTGGAGATGTTTTCAAACTAGGTACAACCTCAGAACCTGAAAGGAAGAAATAGTGTCCCAGTGTGCTTGTGTTTCTCTCATTGGTAACCTGTTCATGAGAAAACAAATTACATGTACCGGTACATCTAATGATCTATGAAAGAAATACATGCTGGCTCATACTTTTCTCTACACTCTTTGAACAGAAGTAAAACATGAATTTTAAGAGGAATTACCCTTTGAAGAATTGTCCAGAAGATGCTCAGAACTAACAAGCTCAGGTTTGGTGTCTGGAGGAGAGCTAGCTTTGACATGGCATTTACAACAACAAGGGTCTTTTAGTCGGCCACTATTAGCTTTTTCTGCAATGAAAACACAATGATGATCACAGAGACAAAATTACTAGTCTGAGTGAATGCAATCCCATTTATTACTTTAAGACAAAATCTTTCCCCTCACAACTGACAAAGACTATAAAGTTGTTGAACATCTGCCTACCTATGAAGTCATTTTGCCAAGCAAGAGCTGAACAGAGCAGGGCCAAACTTTTACCAGTTCCAGTGGGACTCTCTAGCAAACAGTTCTGTCCTGAACCGATTCCTTTGATAATCTGTGAAAAAGTATCAACATCATCATAAGAACCATCTGTTGACATATCGAAATGTTTCAAGAATGGAAGAAAAACACGACAACACTACACACCTTTGCCATCATGGAAAGCTGTGAAGGATATGGTTTACAAGGAAACTGCACTTTAACCCCTTGGATAGGGATGGTTCTTGGTTGTTTTGGATCCATTTTCCTGATTTGATCTGCCTGGAAAAAAGAAAATGCCTGAAAGTGGAAAAGGCCTAGCCCCTTACAACTTTGTGTAGTATTAGAAGGCCAACCAGGCTAGGCCTAGGCCTGGCCCAGCAGATCAGGCCGACTAAGTAGGCCTAGGCTATGACAGGGGCCTGTGGTGTATTGCCCTAGCCTAGTCTAGGCCAAGTCATTACACTGCAGGCACCAGGGGTAGCGAGCATAAAGGGGTCGTAACTGTACGTCAGGTCTAAGCCAGGCGTAGTGCTGGTCGATGCCCTATCTTCGACCATCACTACGCCTGGCTTATGCAGCGGTCAATGGAAACTCTGTACCCCCCCTGGTCAGGAATTCGACGTTATTTCGACGCCTAAGAATTAGCTGGGGGTCAGGATTTCGATTCATGTCATGCATGTGCATCACAGCATTGGATGGTGGTGGTGGTGTGTGTGTCGTGTGTGTGTGTGACTCAGACCATGGAAGTATTATACAGTATAATACTTAATAATACTGTATAATACTTCCATGCTCAGACATGTCAGACTGCCGCGCTTAGGCCCTAGGCCCTATGGTATGGATGCTGGCGTTCTGCTGCTGGGACGTCCGGGAGTGCTGCATGCTGAGGCCTGAGATGGGCCGGGACAACTTGAACTTTTGTGAAAAATTAACAAAACATCTAGTTAGGCCCCTATTTTTTCATGGTCTAGGCTACTTACTCTTTTCACTCTTTAGCGAGAGATCCCGTCATGCTATTGTTAATTGCAGCAAATGAATGAAGTCAGTGAATGAAGTGCATGAAAAAGACTTGAAATGGCCGCTTCAGCAGTTCAGGCAACGGCAACCCGTCAGCTGCTGCCACCTATCGCCCAGCGTGAATTTCTGCGTGTACAATCGTGCGAAGTGTGAAAGGAAAGAATGTCCTAGGAAACTCTCCTGGGAACAAATTCCCCGGACAAATTCCTATTGTTACAATCCAATCTATGGCGATTGGTTTCTATACCCATGCACCTTAATCCGTCACTCAACAACAGAAGTGGACACTTTTTACTGGGGGACTACTCGCAAGAAGATGATGATGATGATGATGATGACACCGGCAAAGTTGGAGAGTTTTTCCCGTGTGTTGGAGAGTGAACTCGAATGAATGGCCATCAGCTGCTGCCATCTACCGCCCACCGGTGCCATTTCTGACACCTGTCAGTTCTGTGTTTGTGCCGAAGCAAGTTGCTATCTGGTCCTATCGAAATTATAGCTTAAAGTTACAAATGTGAACTTGTAGGCCTATTCCCTAAAATCAAATTTGAAATACCAGCTTGAAAGTCATGTCAATCCTTTATTCCCGCGCGGGTTCCCGCCGTTCATTCCTCTCAAGAATATTAATTAAAGGAAAAGAGTACCGGTAGGTCTATCCCAGCCAGCAGGGAATATTGGGCCAATATTGGGTAACGATTGGGGCACATTGGCAAACGTTGGCCAACATTTCCAATATTGGTCCAATATTTGTATTATTTCGACAGGATTTCGACGCGAATTCGACACTCTGTCATAATCTGTTTCGACAGGAATTCACCTAAAAACATATCCACGTTTTTCTGGCATTAGACGATTATTCACCATCGTATTTTCTTCATTTCGACAGGTTTTAGACGTTTTGCTAATTCAGACTTCGGCAGAATTTCGACGGTCTCGGCGTCGAAATAACGTCGAATTCCTGACCAGGGGGGGTACAGAGTTTCCATTGACCGCTGCATTAGGCCTGACGTAGGGTTACGACCCCTTTATGCTCGCTACCCCTGGTTGGGCTTGCCTTTAGGCCTAGGTCGTAGGACCTACTAAGTAGTACTAGGCCTAAGAAATTCAGATTGAATGTCAGTAGGGCCTACTGACAGAGTTTAAAAAATTAAAGTATCTAGGGCCTACAGACAATCATATTCAGCATGAAAAAGGGTAGTGTCAGTGCCGGCAGGTTGTTCCTTGTTGGGCAGTGACTGTGTCGTGTGTGACTGAGTCTGCGAGATCGTGTGCATGCCACACAGGCCTAGGCCAAGTTTGTCCCATAGCTACTGTATTGTAGGCCTAGGCCTCATGGCTGATGGCATGCATGCATCGTCGTCATCATCATCTATCTGTCTATCATATAGGCCTATTCATGTCATGCATGTGCATCACAGCATTGGATGGTGGTGGTGGTGGTGTGTGTGTCGTGTGTGTGTGTGACTCAGACATGTCAGACTGCCGCGCTTAGGCCCTAGCATGCCTAGGCCCTATGTAGTCACGAAACTCACGACTTCGAATATTTGGGATCATAACATCATAACATCTGTGTTATGTTCGGAGACCGGAGTTTTCGGTCTAAGGCCCTATGGGATGGTAGGCCTATGGATGCTGGCGTTCTGCTGCTGGGAGTGCTGAGCATGCTGAGCATGCTGAGGCCTGCGATGGGACAACTTGAACTTTTGTGAAAAATTAACAAAACATCTAGTTAGGCCCCTATTTTTTCATGGTCTAGGCTACTTACTCTTTTCACTCTTTAGCGAGAGATCCCGTCATGCTATTGTTAATTGCAGCAAATGAATAAGTCAGTGAACATGGTGAATGAAGTGCATGAAAATGACTTGAAATGGCCGCTTCAGGCAACGGCAACCCGTCAGCTGCTGCCACCTATCGCCCAGCGTGAATTTCTGCGTGTACAATCGTGCGAAGTGTGAAAGGAAAGAATGTCCTAGGAAAAACTCTCCTGGGAACAAATTCCCCGGACAAATTCCTATTGTTACAATCTAATCTATGGCGATTGGTTTCTATACCCATATGCACCTTAATCCGTCACTCAACAACAGAAGTGGACACTTTTTACTGGGGGACTACTCGCAAGAAGATGATGATGATGATGATGATGATGACACCGGCAAAGTTGGAGAGTTTTTCCCGTGTGTTGGAGAGTGAACTCGATAGACTGGTTCCCGGTCTTCTAGGCAGCTTGCATTCGAAGACCGGTGAAACCAAATGATCTGAGCAGGTGTAGTGTAAATGAATGTACCCGTAAACCAGTGCCCGGGTTTCAAAAGGTTCTATTGTATCCTGAATATTGGTTTCTCTACTCGTGCGGCTTATTCCGTCAAACACAATAGGGCAGGGCACTGATTTATGGGGGGCACTGAATTACGTTACACCGGAATTCCGGCTCGTGACGTCATTCTACAGCAATGCATTCTCCTGAACTAAATATAGACCAGCGGGCGCCATGATGGTTTTACGCATTTGCTTGCGTCTGTCCTAGTATTTTTAATCAGGACAGTGTTCGGTCTATGAACTCGAATGAATGGCCATCAGCTGCTGCCATCTACCGCCCACCGGTGCCATTTCTGACACCTGTCAGTTCTGTGTTTGTGCCGAAGCAAGTTGCTATCTGGTCCTATCGAAATTATAGCATAAAGTTACAAATGTGAACTTGTAGGCCTATTCCCTAAAATCAAATTTGAAATACCAGCTTGAAAGTCATGTCAATCCTTTATTCCCGCGCGGGTTCCCGTTCATTCCTCTCAAGACCGGTAGCAAACTGGTTCCCAGAATGCATTTCGCTCCACAATATGGCGGTCGCTAATAATGCCTCTGGAAACAAACGCCCTCTTCACTTCTGCAAGGTTCTTGCAAAACCACTTTTCAGATTAAAATATTAGCGTCAAACGCATCCAATGACTTTGATAATCGTTATTATTTCATTCTATAGCCACAAACTGGGATAATATGGAGGAAAACATTAATTTGATGTTAGGAATTTTGCGCACTACTTTGCGCAGTTTCGAGCAAATGCCGTGAGCCGTCTCGGCGCTCGACCAATCAGAGGCCAGATACTCGGCACATGATCTCCGTGTTTGTAAACATTGACACGTGCTACTGTTTTGACAGCGTGGATCCGATTTTGGAGAGATGTGTGAAAAGATACGATGAACAGTTGATTTTAAGACCAAAACAGCTTGAATGTTTGAACTTTCTGGCCAAAGAAAATAAGGATTGTTGAGAGGCATCCAAAACACTTGTAATTCAGCGTTTTCACTGGAGTTTCCAGTGCTGGCAGCCCAATCGTGGGCGCCGCGGAGGATATGGAAATAGTTCGGCCGTATGTTGGCAGAGTCAGTATAGCGTAACGTAGTGGAGCACTGACCTCTGCGAAGGAGTGTGGACCGGTAGGTCTATACTTTCAGCCTGGCACGGGGGAGAATTCTTCGTAGCTGTATGGGATTGATGGGCGGGTTGCATGATGGCCCTTCGTCTCTAAACTGAGGGTTTCTTTTCCAAATGATTGTGAGGGCTGTGACTGAGTTATCCTAGGCCGCCACGGGGATCTGGGGAGTTTTGGGTCATTCTGGGATAAACGCGCCATTCACTGTCGCCAGTAAACAAGCCTAGATGGCCAATAAAAATATTACGACACGACTACAATGAGCGCACTCGGTTATTCACCAGATTTGATAATAAACCTTGTTGTTTGCTTTATAAGTCAACCTGGAGCAAAATAACGGGCCCACATCTCATACTATGGCAAAGTTGATATTTACGTATATTTTGTCAGGAAGTCACTACAACCTATAGGTAAATACATTTACATACAAGTTTCACTAAAACGCATGTCGCCAGACGATCCCAAGAAAATGGCTTCGTAATTTTCCTTGGTTTAGCCTATTGGTTCACGTGGGCCTATAGTCCCTTTAAGTGACCATTATATTTGGTCCAAAATGAGCTTTCGACACACTTTTCGGCATAAATCATTATCGGCTTTCAAAACATTCAGCTGGTATATGTTACTTTTTATGCCTAGTAGTGTCCGGGCTAATAATAAAACCGATTAGTTTGCGATTAATGCTTTTTCTGGCATTTTGTGGTTTTTCACTGATTTAATTAAGAAATGATTCTGATTGGTTTAAAATCCATGGGGTTTACAGTGGATTTGGAATTACGAATGACAAATAACTTTTGCAGTTGTCGCCAGATATCAGCACTTGCGTGGGGATGAAACCACATGCATTAAACCAAAAATAGATTATTTTTGATTAAACTAATACACATTTGTCTATGCCTCTGGATTAGTGTTCATTTTGATCACCACCGTAACCATCACCACCGTAACATGTGCCACTCTTAATTAAACTTGCATGTAATTAGGGGATGCCCGAAAAGTGCACTGCTGACAATAGAAAATGGTATTAGAGGACTGGTCAGGTCATAAAATCGAGAAATTTCAACAAAAAAACGTGATTTATTTTTTGCCAAAATAAAAGCCGAATTGGCGCTATTATCCCAGAATGACCCTGTTATCAAATTATTGACGATGTTCGAGGTTACTGACAATGTTCGGGGGTCGAATAACACGGTTACTGACAACACACGTAGAGCTTCCGACGTCAATAATTTGATAATAGGGAGTTTTCGCAAAGGCCCCCGAAACGCCAACGCGAACGCCAAACCCATTGTTCGACTGACACGAAGAAAAGGATAGACATACGCGTTGGCGTTTCAGGGGTTTTGCGAAAACTCCCTAGTATACGAGAAGATTCAACGAGAATTTCTGCCGACAAGGAATTAATTATGTAGACTAGGAAATAATTTCTGTAGACAAGGAATTAATTTCTGCTGACAAAAACTTCTGCAAAAGAATTTGATATATTTATTGCTCTATACAAGATACAACTGTCGCGCAAGAGCGCAGCATACATTTTACACATTACATCAAGATCGTATTCTAGAAGCTGCCTGTAGCTATTGTTTGCAGAACAGAATACAAAAGCTTAAAGTGGACATAAAAAAAGGCCTCTAGAAAAGACGGGCCTTAATTTCTGTACACAAAGAATTAATTTCTGCTGACAAATAATTTCTGTAGAAAAGGAATTAATTTCTAGCTGTTTACAAAGAATTAATTTCTGCTCACAAACAATTTCTGTTGGAAAATAACTACATGTACATTGTAATTTCTGCTCGCAATCAATTTCTGTAGACAAAGAATTAATTTTTGAAAACAAAGAGTAAATTTATGGTGACAAAGAATTTTGGTTGACAAATAATTAATTTCTGTAGACAAAGAAATAATTTCTGCTGACCACTGACAAAGAATTAATTTTTGAAGACAGAGTTAATGGGTCGTATTCATAAAGCGGTTCTATCGTTAAAACCATCTTAGACTGGTTCCAAGTGTACATCACATGTATAGTTGGAACCGGACTAAAACAGTTCTAACGATAGAACCGCTTCATGAATATGACCCAATATCTCTTGAACAAGTATTTAATTTCTGCTGTTGAAATTGAACACTAAATCGAAATGTGTTTCTTTCTAAGGAAAGATATCACTTTCTATCAGATTCGAACCCACGGCCCCTCGCATTAGACATCAATCGCCAGCACTAAGGGGCCTTACCACCAGTCCAAATCACCATCCTCGAAAATGAAATTGAAGAACAGAAATAACTGTTGATTAGAAATTATTTTTTGATTTGTCGATTTATTTTTTGCTCAAAAACCACTGTGGACTGTGGGATAAAGAAATATTGAACACAGTATTGATACTAAGACTATAAACAAGCCTAAACAATTGGCTTTACAATACACTAAAAAACTCCAAAAAGGTTTTCAAGCAGGTGAAATACATGTACACCAAAGACCGTTTAGTCAAAATGTAGACTATTCCCGTTTTTGCCGCTCCACTCCACGGCGCNTGCCTGCAGTCATGTTCATGTACATGCAGCCTACATTTGAGAAACCTTCCTTAAGTATAACACTCAAGAAATCTGGGAAACCCCTTGAATACTGAAATTTCATTGGCCGACACCACAATTCCTGGAAATACTTTAGTTAAGGGTTGCCCTTAGCTGAGTATGCCCTAAGTTTGTTTTATGCATACACCTTAAGTATGGCACTTGGTAAAGTGAAATCCTTAGACTTTAAGGGTAAGTTTTACACTTAACTTAAGGAAGTTTTATGCATATGGCCCCAGGCGTCCAGATTCAGTCAATACGTTTGTTTCCAGGACCTGATCTTGAAACAATGACAGGACACTGGCCGTAGCAGAAAAGACATTGTAAACAATGTGTTTCGAGACGTAGTTTAACATTTCATAATCTACCAAAGAATTTTGAAGGACGAAGTTAGAAAATAAAGATGTTTGTGTGCGTACGAGTTTGAAAATAAAGTTATGTTATGTTATGTTATGTTATGTGTGTTGTGTTATGTGTTAAATCCCTCATAATTTCTCCAGCTTATGAAATGTAAACCTTTCTAAAGCACATAGATACAGTGTCTTTTCAGCCTTAGCCGAATCTCACGTCGTCTGTTTCATGGAAGAGGCTCTGGGGCCAAAACCATTGGACCGAATGGACACTGGGCTCACCCTTTCCTAGTTTACAGTTCACTCTGCCGACTACAATTAGTATCGGCAGTTATATCGCAAGCAAAAATGTTAAAAAATAAAGACATCGTCATGAGTCCATAGCCTACTACGTTATTACATTGTTTATACAAGAATCGCAGGAGAATGCCGATCTCGTTCCAATCGCCGTTAGTTCCGTTCCGCATAATTATTATCATATTATTCCGTTCCATCATTATGATGGCTCCACTAACGACTGCAGCCAATACTTGCGGTTTCACAAGAATCTTGTGAAAACATTTATTCGCCCATTTTATACTAAAATATTGACAACAGTATTTAGCTAGATGTAAAACAAAGTCATAAAGCCAAAAAGTTGTACAAAAGAGCAAAAGACCTAGCTAGAATGAAATATTTATTCTTGGAACTACATGTATTTGACGAGAAAGGCGGTGATTTGGCTCGGTGTCCCGCCAATGTTTACAAAGATTTGTCCATGGATGCATAGCGTGGTGCTTTAAGAGTTTTTACAAATCGCCATCCGTTTCCTCCTCAGCAACAACGTTGGTCCAGGCTGCAGTTATCAAGAACTCCATCCTCCAAAGCGAGACACATCCCTCAGAGTTCGGGCAAGCATTCCAAACAACGCCGGGTGGGTGCTGGAAAATAAAACAGACATTTAATTGACCACGAAAAACGTTTATAATACGCGGTATGGATTCCAGACCACGACTGCCCATCCATCCAAAGAAACTGAGGCCAATCGCGGCCCCTACCGCTTTCTACAACAACAAGTGCGAGAGGTGGTGGAGTATTCGTATTGACGCCGATGGTTCAATGTCGCCCATCATGTTGACACCTAATATGTAGATCGGGATTTCTGAAAAGTGAACGCACCTCCTTCTGGATTAAATCGTGTTTTAAGTTTTTTGTCCCGTCAAAGAGATCTCCAATGCATCTATAGACGTTCATCACCGAAGCTCTGCCGGTCTGTTTCTACTCCGTGGAGGACGTCTGCGGACGCTGCCTGGATCGTCAACTCAAAACGACGCCGGTAGAGTCCTGAAAAGTGAAAACAAAATGGTCTTAGAATCATCAGTCGAACTACAACGAAACAAAGCTCTGCAGGACGAATCCGTCTCCTCCTCCTCCTTCTGAAGCTGGATGACGCTCTGCCCTAAGGTTCTAACAGACACCACAAGATGTCGCTCTAAAGTAGGACTTACATCGTAAGGTTTCTCCAGGCACCGTGCTGTCCCTCGGAAGCGCGAAGCTCCACCGTAAGGTTCCTCCAGGCACCACCATGTCCAAGTTCAATCGTAAAGTTCCACAAGACACCACGATTGTCCCTGTGAAGCGTGTACCTCTAAGTTCCTCCAGACACCATGAAGTCCCTCTGAAGTGTAAAGTTCAACCGTAAAGTTCAACAAGACACCACGATTGTCCCTGTGAAGCGTGTAGCTCCAACCGTAAAGTCCTCCAGGCACGATTTTCCCTCGAGTGTGCAGCTCTGCCGTAACGTTCCTGGCATCGTTATGTTCGTTTGAAGAGCTGAAAGTATGAGTTACAAATGTATTATAAGCGTGTACCTCTAAGTTCCTCCAGACACCATGAAGTCCCTCTGAAGTGTCAAGTTAAACCGTAAAGTTCAACAAGACACCACGATTGTCCCTTTGTGAAGCGTGTAGCTCCAACCGTAAAGTCCTCCAGGCACGATTTTCCCTCGAGTGTGCAGCTCTGCCGTAACGTTCCTGGCACCGTGATGTTCGTTTGAAGAGCTGAAAGTATGAGTTACAAATGTATTAAGGCGAGTTCACAAATTATAATAGGCCTCTACATTTTTAATAGTAAGAGCGGGATATTCCTTTTCAAAGCGTCTTCAGGATGTCGGCACCATAATGTTTCTCTTCACCACCTGCCAATCCACCAGAAGGTTCCCAATGCACCACGACCTTCCGCCAGAAAAAGGTGAACTCCTCTTCGCACTGTTTTCAGCCTCTGAAGTGTGATAGTTATCTTTTGTGTTGAACAAAGGATAAGTGTCACACTTCAATAGACTAAGAAGTTTTGTGATTATGGGCCCTGGCGCCGTCTGGAGGACGAAACTGGAATCTGTGGCAGGTCATTCCCTGGAATGATAAATGGTAAGGGTTTATAATCCATCTAAGATTCAAGATTCTAATCTTGAGCAATTATGCCCCTCTGAGCAGGGCCTTCTCCAGGCAGCACGATGTCCCTATGAAGGAGGATCTCCCACGGCGGGACTGTCCGTTCCACGACAATTTCCACAACATGGATTGCAAATCTCAAATGGTGGGTGTGCAAACTGATGAAAGACGAACACCAAGCGTCCAGATTCAATCAATACGTTTGTTTCCAGGACCTGATCTTGAAACATCGACAGGACACTGGCCGTAGCAGAAAAGACATTGTAAACAATGTGTTTTGAGAAGTAGTTTAACATTTCATAATCTACCAAAGAATTATGAAGAACCAAGTTAGAAAATAAGATGTTTGTGCGCATATAAGTTTGAAAATAAAGTTATGTTATGTGTGTTGTATTATGTGTTAAATCCCTCATAGTTTCTCCAGCTTATGAAATGTAGACCTTTCTAAAGCACAATAGATACAGTGTTTTTCAGCCTTAGCCGAATCTCCCGTCGTCTGTTTCATGTAAGAGGCTCTGGGGCCAAAACCATTGGACCGAATAAAGACGCTGGGCTCACCCTTTCCTAGTTTACAGTTCACTCTGCCGACTACAATTAGTATCGGCAGTTATATCGCAAGCAAAAATGTTACAAAATAAAGACATCGTCAGTCATGATTTCGTGTCGTTGTGGTACGACCTTGATTCGTACCTGAGAAGGACGTTGGGTGGCGCCGCAGTCGTCAGGACGATCTCGATCGTAGCTGATCTATTAGTCGGGCAAAATTAGAAAGGTTAAGTGTTGACCTGCTGCGACTCCAGATCATCCTTACGACTGCAGCGCCACCCATCGTCCTTCTGAGGTACGACTCAAGATCGTATCACAACGACTGAAGATCATGGCAACAATGACTAAACTGCAACGTTTTTTTCGGATATAACCACCCATAGGCTAGCCTACTACATTGTATTACATCGTTTATCATTCCATCCAGATGGCACTATTATCTTTCAAGAAAACTGTGCTGCCACCTATAACCTGATGACGTCAAAGACGTAAAAGACGTCAATACAAACGAAATCCATTGACCAATGTTGACAAAGATTCGTCCATGTATCTTGGAGATTATAAATCTCCATCTCCATCTCCATCTCCATCTCCATCTCCATCCATTTTCTCCTCAGCAACAACGTTGGTCCAGGCTGCAGTTATCATTAACTCCATCCTCTAAATAGAGACGCATCCTTCAGGGTTCGGGCAAGCATTCCAAACAACGCCGGGTGGGTGCTGGAAAACAAAACAGACATTATTGACCATGAACCTGATAATGTATCTATGGTGGCGACATCGCGCTGGTTTCGTCAATCTATTGTAATGTCACACTGGTACACGGATCACACTGAAAAACGTTACGCGGTATGGACGCCAGACCACTGGCCATCCATCCGAAGAAATCGAGCCAATGACGGTCCCTACCGCTTTCTACAATAACAAGTGCGCGAGGTGGAGCATTCGTATTGACTGCCGCCCATCATGTTGACACCTAATGTGTAGATCGGGATTTCTGAAAAGTGAACGTACATGTACCTCCTTCTGGATTAAATCGTGTTTTAAGTTTTTTGTCCCGTCAAAGAAATCTCCAAAGCATCCAGACGTTCATCATCGAAGCTCTGCCGGTCTGTTTCTACTCCGTGGAGGACGTCTGCGGACGCTGCCTGGATCGTCAACTCAAAACGACGCCGGTAGAGTCCTGAAAAGTGAAAACAAAATGGTCTTAGAATCACCAGTCGAACTACAACGAAACAAAGCTCTGCTGGACGAATCCGTCTCCTCCTCCTTGGTGTCCTTCCGAAGCTGGATGACGCTCTGCCCTGAGGTTCCAACACGATTGTCCCTCGAGTGCGCAGCTCCGCCGTAACGTTCCTGGCGCCATGATGTTCGTTTGAGGAGTTGTACGAGTCACAAAATGTAATAGGCCTACATCGTTAGTATGTAGTAAGAGCAGGCTTATCCTTTTCAAAGCGTCTTCAGGATGTCGGCACCAAAATGTTTCTCTTCACCACCTGCCAATCCACCAGAAGGTTCCCAATGCGCCACGACCTTCCGCCAGAAAACTCCTCTTCGCACTGTTTTCAGCCTCTGGGTCCATATTCAAAAACATATTTCAGTCAAAGTATGATAGTTTTCTTTTGTGTTGAACAAAGGATAAGTGTCACAGCTAGACTTAAAATAGTTTTGTGAATAGGGCCTATGGGCCCTGGCGCCGTCTGAAGGACGAAACTGGAATCTGTGGCAGGTCATTCCCTGTAATGATAAATGGTAAGTGTTTATAATCCATCAAAAAAGATTCTGGGACCTTATTCACGAAGCTCCCGTGACTTAAGGGAGTACGCAAACTATTGTCCATGTGCTGACAACCTATTGTTCACTGTCAGTCTGACAAAGGATTTGCAAATCCTTTGTCAGGCTGATAGTGAACAATAGGCAGTCCGCAAATGGACAATAATTGTAGTTTACCCACTCCCGTAACTTACGAGAGCTTCGTGAATAAGGTCCCAGGATTCTAATCTTGAGTATAAACGATGGAAGGTCCTTCTGAGCATGGCCTCCTCCAGGCAGCACGATGTCCCTCTGAAGGAGGACCTCTGGCGTGAGGTTCCACCAGGCAGCTAGTCTCGGTCACCCAGCCGCTGTTTCGAATCTGGGGATCGAACAAGCGTCTGGGTCATAACGTCGCTTTTTCTGTTACGAGCAGACCAAGTACGTGCGTTAAATCCAAAGCTGATGCCAGGGGTTAGTGACGCGACCGCCATATTGTCAGAAAGCGAACGACCCCTGGGAACGAGGTTGCATGATGTCCTTCTGAAGCAGGACCTCTGGCGTGAGCTTCCTCAGGCAGCATGATGTCCCTCTGGCGTCAGGTTCCACCAGGCAACGGCGGCTCTACATTCCATTCTCTGCCACGTGGTACCTCCAACATGATGTCCCTCTGTCAAAGCGTGAAGTTCCCTGAAATGATAAGGGGTAAATTTTTAGAATTCATCGAGGTTTCACAAATTTTAGAATAGCTACAGTACACTACTAGGCCGACAGGTGGCATGTCGCGATTCCACTTGAGCAAGTGTTCCGGTGCTCGGCTAATGGCTAAATCTTCCATAACATGACGTCACATCGTAATTGAAAACTTTAACATCTCTTCGCATCGTCAAAGCGAGATCTGGCTTCTGGAAGGCAGGCAGGTCTTTTCCTGTAAAGATAAATGGTAACGGTTTTGAATCCATCAAAGCTTGACTGATACAAGGGTAGGGCCTATCTAATACAGTGCTGGGCCTACAGGGGGCGCGTCGCGATTCCAACATGCGCAAGTGTCCATCAGCTCAGTCACGATTGTCCCTGTGAAGCGTGTACCTCTAAGTTCCTCCAGACACCATGAAGTCCCTCCAACCGTAAAGTTCAACAAGACACCACGATTGTCCCTGTGAAGCGTGTAGCTCCAACCGTAAAGTCCTCCAGGCACGATTTTCCCTCGAGTGTGCAGCTCTGCCGTAACGTTCCTGGCACCGTGATGTTCGTTTGAAGAGCTGAAAGTATGAGTTACAAATGTATTAAGGCGAGTTCACAAATTATATAGGCCTCTACATTTTTAATAGTAACAGCGGGATATTCCTTTTCAAAGCGTCTTCAGGATGTCGGCACCATAATGTTTATCTTCACCACCTGCCAATCCACCAGAAGGTTCCCAATGCACCACGACCTTCCGCCAGAAAAAGGTGAACTCCTCTTCGCACTGTTTTCAGCCTCTGAAGTGTGATAGTTATCTTTTGTGTTGAACAAAGAATAAGTGTCACACTTCAATAGACTTAAGAAGTTTTGTGAATATGGGCCCTGGCGCCGTCTGGAGGACGAAACTGGAATCTGTGGCAGGTCATTCCCTGGAATGATAAATGGTAAGGGTTTATAATCCATCTAAAATTCAAGATTCTAATCTTGAGCAATTATGCCCCTCTGAGCAGGGCCTTCTCCAGGCAGCACGATGTCCCTATGAAGGAGGATCTCCCACGGCGGGACTGTCCGTTCCACGACAATTTCCACAACATGGATTGCAAATCTCAAATGGTGGGTGTGCAAACTGATTAAAGACGAACACCAAGCGTCCAGATTCAATCAATACGTTTGTTTCCAGGACCTGATCTTGAAACATCGACAGGACACTGGCCGTAGCAGAAAAGACATTGTAAACAACGTGTTTTGAGAAGTAGTTTAACATTTCATAATCTACCAAAGAATTATGAAGAACCAAGTTAGAAAATAAGATGTTTGTGCGCATATAAGTTTGAAAATAAAGTTATGTTATGTGTGTTGTGTTGTGTTATGTTATGTTAAATCCCTCGTAATTTCTCCAGCTTATGAAATGTAAACCTTTCTAAAGCACATAGATACAGTGTCTTTTCAGCCTTAGCCGAATCTCCCGACTGTTTCATGGAAGAGGCTCTGGGGCCAAAACCATTGGACCGAATAAAGACGCTGGGCTCACCCTTTCATAGTTCACAGTTCACTCTGCCGACTGCAATTAGTATCGGCAGTTATATCGCAAGTAAAAATGTTACAAAATAAAGACATCGTCAGTCATGATTTCGTGTCGTTGTGGTACGACCTTGAGTCGTACCTGAGAAGGACGTTGGGTGGCGCCGCAGTCGTCAGGACGATCTCGATCGTAGCTGATCTATTAGTCGGGCAAAATTAGAAAGGTTAAGTGTTGACCTGCTGCGACTCCAGATCATCCTTACGACTGCAGCGCCACCCATCGTCCTTCTCAGGTACGACTCAAGATCGTATCACAACGACTGAAGATCATGGCAACAATGACTAAACTGCAACGTTTTTTTCGGATATAACCACCCATAGCCTACTACATTGTATTACATCGTTTATCATTCCATCCAGATAGCGCTATTATCTTTCAAGAAAACTGTGCTGCCACCTATAACGTGATGACGTCACTTAAGTGAAGTAAAAGACGTCAATACAAACGAAATCCATTGACCAATGTTGACAAAGATTCGTCCATAGATCTTGGAGATTCTAAATCTCCATCCATTAGTCCTCCTCAGCAACAACGTTGGTCCAGGCTGCAGTTATCATGAACTCTATCCTCTAAAGAGATACACATCCTTCAGGGTTCGGGCAAGCATTCCAAACAACGCCGGGTGGGTGCTGGAAAACAAAACCGACATTATTGACCATGAACCTGATACAATGTATCTCTATGGTGGCGACATCGCCCTGGTTTCGTCAATCTATTGTAATGTCACACTGGTACACGGACGGGACCACACTGAAAAACGTTACGCGGTATAGACGCCAGACCACTGGCCATCCATCCGAAGAAATCGAGGCCGACGGTCCCTACCGCTTTCTACAATAACATGAGTGCGAGAGGTGGAGCATTCGTATTGACGCTGATGGTTCAATGCCGCCCATCATGTTGACACCTATAGATCGGGATTTCTGAAAAGTGAACGCACCTCCTTCTGGATTAAATCGTGTTTTTGGTCCCGTCAAACAAGTCTCCAAAGCATCCAGACGTTCATCATCGAAGCTCTGCCGGGCTGTTTCTACTCCGTGGAGGACGTCTGCGGACGCTGCCTGGATCGTCAACTCAAAACGACGCCGGTAGAGTCCTGAAAAGTGAAAACAAAATGGTCTTAGAATCATCAGTCGAACTACAACGAAACAAAGCTCTGCTGGACGAATCCGTCTCCTCCTTGATGTCCTTCTGAAGCTGGATGACGCTCTGCCCTAAGGTTCCAACACGATTGTCCCTCGAGTGCGCAGCTCCGCCGTAACGTTCCTGGCACCATGATGTTCGTTTGAGGAGTTGTACGAGTCACAAAATGTAATAGGCCTACATCTTTAGTATGTAGTAAGAGCAGGCTTATCCTTTTCAAAGCGTCTTCAGGATGTCGGCACATGTTTATCTTCACCACCTGCCAATCCACCAGAAGGTTCCCAATGCGCCACGACCTTCCGCCAGAAAAAGGTGAACTCCTCTTCGCACTGTTTTCAGCCTCTGGGTCCATATTCAAAAACATATTTAAGTCAAAGTGTGATAGTTATCTTTTGTGTTGAACAAAGGATAAGTGTCACAGCTAAGTTTTGTGAATATGGGCCCTGGCGCCGTCTGAAGGACGAAACTGGAATCTGTGGCAGGTCATTCCCTGTAATGATAAATGGTAAGTGTTTATAATCCATCAAAGATTCTGGGACCTTATTCACGAAGCTCCCATGACTTAAGGGAGTGCGCAAACTATTGTCCATGTGCTGACAACCTATTGTTCACTGTCAGTCTGACAAAGAATTTGCAAATGCTTTGTCAGGCTGATAGTGAACAATAGGCAGTCCGCAAATGGACAATATGTAGTTTACCCACTCCCGTGAATAAGGTCCCAGGATTCTAATCTTGAGTATAAACGATGGAAGGTCCTTCTGAGCATGGCCTCCTCCAGGCAGCACGATGTCCCTCTGAAGGAGGACCTCTGGCGTGAGGTTCCACCAGGCAGCATGATGTCCTTCTGAAGCAGGACCTCTGGCGTGAGCTTCCTCAGGCAGCATGATGTCCCTCTGGCGTCAGGTTCCACCAGGCAACGGCGGCTCTACATTCCATTCTCTGCCACGTGGTACCTCCAACATGATGTCCCTCTGTCAAAGCGTGAAGTTCCCTGAAATGATAAGGGGTAAAGGGGCTGGAAGGTGAAAAATCAAAAAGTCCAGTTCTGCGCCCGTAAGTCATACCGACTTCAAACTTGCAGGGATGATACATCATAGGGTGGAGACATCACTTTTGGGTAACATGGAATAATTGCATGGTTATGACCTAATTAAATTAAACAATGGATTTTTCAGTTGCAGAAAAATCTGTGAAAATGGTGTTATATTTTGGCAAGAACGGGTAGGCAGTTTAAGCAGGGGCTTATCTTTGGATTAAAACCCTAAAATAAAAAATAAAAAAATTGTTTTTATGAAAAAACGGCTTTGAAGAAGACACCACTTTGGGTGTAAACCATGGACAGAAGACCCAAATATTCTTGCCATAATCAGCACACCATAAAACTGACATAACACTTCACAGAATGCGGGTGAGGCCTAGGAAAAGGGACAGGTCCATTCAATTGTTAGTCAATTTTTATCATGAGTGGCCTGTGACCAGAGGTGTTGGCAATCAGGGCTATTGTCACCTTTTCATTCATTGATTCACTAGCCTGGTCTCACCTAGTCTGAAAGGAAATGACTGGCAAAGATTACGCAACCCCCCCCCATGGATGGTCAATAAAGCCCTATTCCCTAACTATTGAACTC
>NMRB01000001.1:541684-555341 GCA_002633025.1 Notospermus geniculatus | reverse complement strand
CAAGTTCAAGTTCAAGTTCAAGTAAATTTTATTTACAGTCGGTATGGGTACAACATAAAACATAAGCTTAAAGCTTTTCGACCGACAAACAAGTGTAAGAGAAAGCAGAATAAAATACATAGAAGAAGACATTGGCATTGCAAGTGCACAGCACAATCAATGAATAGAAAAAGTAAAATAGACATGGAGTAAATAAAAGAGATTTTAAGACAGACAGACTAAGCAAGAGATAATAAAAGAAGATCGCATAGAACACCAGCGAACATAAAAGATCTTTATATCCTCTCCCACTCATTTGCAAATTTCACACATGCATCTATCCCCATTCCATGTGGAAATTATTTTCTCAAATTCACTCAGAGTGGTACAAACCCTGGCATGCTGCGGCAGTTTGTTCCAAAGCATCGCAGCTTCATATCGAAAACACTTTTTGCCGTAGGTTTTTCCTTTGAAAGAGGGAGGTTCAATCAAATTGGTATATCGAAAGCTGTACCCCGAGTCTTTCACCTTGGTTTCCACTAGATATGTAAGATAATCTGGTCTTTTGCCGTGAATAATCTTGAAGACCTCCAGTGCCATGAGGCGCCTCCTCTTGAGATGTCAATAGAACCAGTGTACTATTTTTAGAACATATCACATGAGACATCATGTAACATGCATGATAAAGAAAACGACAAGACACCCTTCGATTTCATGATTTTGTGCCGTTTCTGCTGAATTGAAACTTCAAACAAATGAATAGTATGGAATTCCTGATTGTGTAGACTGCATAGACGATCCTATTTTGTGTCTGTCATCTTGTCTTTGTCCACCAGAGCAGAGAGAGGAAAATTATTTGTCTAAAAATTTCTTTCTGAGTTCATCATGAGTTTATCATGTTTATGTAACAGATAGGCTAGTGTATAAACTGTATAGGCCTCTAATACATGTAATACAGTACATAGCACAGCACAGGCCTACAAAGAAGTACCGGTATATGGATGTATGGTATGGGCTGCCTGGATAGGCCTACGCGCGGTTGGCTCGCGGTTGCAATGGCGTGAACCCTTTTAACTGTTTAATTTTACTGGCGACGGGGTTTACTATGAGGCTAAATCATACGAATAGGCCTCGCACTTTGCCTTTAATTTAATTTGACAGAGTTACTGTACTCAGCTGTAAGCGTTAGGTATTCTAGGAGGATAACATACTGCTACTTTTTTTGCAGCATCCTGTTAACCCATATTCATTCAGAGACTGAGATCTAAGACACTCGGGGCAGTTACCAACAGCAAACATGGCGAACCCTGGAGCTCTGCAGCTTCGTCGAGCGGGACTCTACAGTATTTATGTCCTCGTCATACTGCTGGCTACCTACCTCCTGAATCAGCTAGATCGGTACACCCTGCCGATTGTGACGACGCCCATGGCCCAGGAAATACATTACGGAGACAAAGCTTGTCTGGCCAACACTTCCTTCCATTTATCTGAAAGCGAGGTCAAGAATTGTTCTGCGATTAAAAATGAAACTGCGTAAGTTGAGAGAATCAACCGTGTTGCACGGAAAATGAAGACAGCTTTGGGGCCACTTGATGTGGTCCTTAGTTGGGAAGGTATCCTGGTTACCAGAGTAAAAAATGAACAAGTCACAAAGGGGCTGTTCAGTTTCATCAATTGAGTAATCTGAATTGTGATCCTTTGAGAAAATGGAGAAAGCTATGAAGCTGCAAATTGCAGCGATTATTCTGTACAGCACAACAAATAATTCGTGCAGTTTGCAAGTGCATAGCTTTTTCTCTTTTCCCAAGGATCACAACTCAGATTCCTCAAGTGACGAAAATGAACAGCCCCTTTTATAAGAAATATCATTTTTGCGGAGGTCTTCATCCAGGCTAGCACCTTGTCCAAGGACTGTGATGAAAAAAGTACATTTTTGGAACTGGAAACTTGTCAAATTTTAACTTCTCTTTCAGTTGTGATTCATTCACAGACAAAAATGGATCCCACATCTGTGATTGGAACTACAACGGTGCGGGCTACGAATACCAGCTCCTGGCTGGACCAGTGTTCATCCTTATATTCACATTTACTGGTCTGCCACTCGGCGCGCTTGCGGATTTTACAAATAGGAAGATACTGCTGGCGATCTGTTTGGCATTCTGGTCGGCGATGACCCTCTTGAATGCATTCGTAAAAGAGTATTGGCAGCTTGTCCTTCTCAGGCTTGGTCTCGGGATAGGGTGAGTAAAACTGTCGCCCAAAATGTGAGGTCACACTCTGTGGCACTGCCTACAATGTGAAGAGGAATTAATCCCGCAGCCTTGCTGGTGAGGAGCATGGACATTTACGCTGCACCACTCAGAATTGACACACAGGAAAACTAGAAATTCAGTGTTGCCTGTCCTGATGCTGAGAAATTTTTAAATTTTTAAAAAAATACGGTGGTGTAGTGGTTCGGGCCTCCGACTAGCGGTTAGAGGGTCCTGGGTTCGAATCCCACTGGGCATGAGACTTTGGGCAAGTCTCTTCGCCACACTGGCCTCTCTCCACCCAGGTGTATTATGGGTGCCGGTCGGAAATGCTCGGATTGTAGCGCTGAATGAGCAGCTCATCTGAGTTCTACTGAAAGGTTTCAGGATCGATAGACTGGGGTTAAAGTGTAAAGTTGGATGACACCTCTATCGTTGTTGATATCAGACTATAAACCCAAACGTTTTCAAACTTAATCCTCTGTAGTTAGGCAATCATCAAATATGTCATTTGTAAAATCTGATATCTGACATAGAGCACAGCAATCTGAATTGCTACAAGTATTCAATCTGAATTCAATCTCAATCTTAAATCTGAATTGCAATTCAATCTGAATTGCTTTTTCTAATTCTAGGGAATCGGGATGCAATCCGTTCGCCACTTCACTGATAGCCGACTACTTCGGAGCAGAATTGCGCGGAGCAGCCATTGGAGTGTACAACTGGGGTATTTACACTGGATACAGCTTGTCATATGCGATTGGCAATGCCGTCACGCAGAGTTTGGTGAGATTCTGAAATATAAAAACCCCTGTCACATTGGTTTTCATTGGAAAGTACTCACTTGGAGCTTTCCAAAGAATGTCTATGTGACAGGGATTCAAGCTTTCAAGTTTTTTACACAGCTTCATTTTGAACAATGATATAAAAGGAAACATCGTCTCCAAATTTTCAACCCCAACTGGGGTCTTCCTCAGGCACTTTCTAGTCGAGCTACCAGTTAGTGTAAATCACGTTTCGTTTTGAACAAAATTGACCAAGGCAGCTAAAATTTTAGCAAATTGGTTTCTCCTCCATGTGTAGTCATACAGAAATTATGCGATATTCATGTAGCAGTGTTTTAAATTCTAGGGCTGGCGGTACGTGTTCATCATCAGTGGCGTCCCCGGCTTCGTCATCGCGATCATCTTAGCTGCCACCGTGAAGGAACCGCAGCGGCAGCAGACGGGCGCACAATCTCAGATACAGGATGAAATGACCTGTATGCAGAAAACTAAAGGAGTTGTGAAGACTTTTTTGAGTCCTTCGTTGCTCATGCTGGGTTTGGCTGGTGCAGTCAGAAATGCTGGTGGTTACGTATGGGCCTATAACACTCAGCCATATTTTGACAGTATCGGGCAGACAAGAACTCAAATAGGTAAGATTTTTCAGGCAGTAATGGAAATGTTGCTGCACTTTGAAATATAGATATCAGGTTTTACATGTTTGATTTCAGTTCAGACCCATTCTTAAAGCGAATCGAAAGCGAAAAAATTTGATTTAGAAATAGAATTTGAAAGGGGACGAATTTTCAGGAAAAAATGAAAACAAACTTCTCCAGAATGTCAACAAAGAAATTTTCGTGCATTTTGATTGGCTGAATTTTGTGTTTACAAACACCAGCCAAATGTAAACAAAATCCGCTGTCGATTCGCTTTAATAGAGATTGCAAATAGGCATACTTTTGACAGCAAAGAATTCCCAAGGCTAAAGTTGCCTCCTGCATTGCCGATATTGCCTATAGGGCCAGCTATGCTGTTGTCCGTCCTTTGATAATAGTGAGGTTTTGCAAATCTGATGAAACATGAACTAGGAAATAAGAAATTGGACTTCATTTCCATGACGTGATGTATTTCAGGAGATGGTTGGTACCACAAATATCCCTGCCGCCAGTGCATCTTTTAGCATATCATGTAAGACTGAGAGAGTTATGGCGCATCTTGAATTTTCAAAGTTCCACTTCCTACATGTATCTACGAAAGTGGAAACGAAAGATACATTTCAAAGTTTAATATTGTACATAGACCGTAACTCTATTGGTCTAACATCATATGCTAAAAGACGCTCTTGCAGCAGGCGATATTTGTGGTACCAACTATCTCCTGAAATACATTACGCCACGGAAATGAAGTCCAATTTCGTACTTCATGTTTCGTCAGACTTGCGAAACCGTTACTAATACTCGCTGTGGTACCCCCAACTGTTGCCTGTATTCTTCACGATTTACCAAGTGGTATCCATTGTGAATATCCTCTTCCAGAGAGTTTTATGAGTTGGATCCCCCTGGTCGGAGGCAGCCTCGGCGCTGTTTTAGGAGGCTTCATCTCGGACAGACTGGTTAAGAAGCGTGGAATATATGGTCGGGTGATAGTCCTAGTTGTGAGCCAGGTAAAAAAACAATTGTTCCAGTCTCGAGCGGAGAGGGTGAAAGTGCTAGAATTTCAGCTTTGCATCATCATCATCATCAATTATACAGAAGAAAGCCCCACTTTATCATCATCATCATCATCTACGACTAAGAAAGTCCCATTCTATCATCATCATCATCTATATACATGTACCGGTAGAAGAAAGCCCCTCTCTATCATCACCTATACAAAAGAAGCCCCGCTCTATCATCATCATCATCTATACAAAAGAAGCCCCACTCTATCATCATCTATACAAAAGAAGCCCCACTCTATCATCATCTATACAAAAGAAGCCCCACTCTATCATCATCTATACAAAAGAAGAAGCCCCACTCTATCATCATCTATACAGAAGAAGCCCCACTCTATCACCAAGGAAGTAATACGTGGATTTAACATGGGTCATTGAGCCATCTTTTTTTGAAGATGGGGATTTGGCCTAATGGTTAAGGCGTGCTGCCCCTGAGTGCTGCCGATTGATGCCTTATGCGAGGGTCCGTGGGTTTGAGTCTGGTAGGAAGCTATGTCTTTCCCTTAGAAACCCGTTATTATTTCATGCCGAAGGAAGTACTACCAGAGAAAGTGGGATTCACAACCCAGCTTCAGAATAATATGTGTATATTTTGTCCCTTCTCTTTCAGCTTCTTGCTGCCCCCTTTGCCGCTGGGGCCCTGTTTCTCCGTCCACCGTGGGCCTACATAAGTCTCATTCCAAGCAACATCATAGGTAAGTCAGCTGAGTCTGTTTTACATGCTGTCAGAGTGGCACAGTGCAAACAGCTGTACTGTCACCTCCAGGGTTGCGGGTTTGATCCCCAGTCAAGTCAAGGAAATGCCCCGTTGCTGCGGTCTTCCTCAGGCAATTTCTAGTAGAGAGAGTGCCTCAGGAAGACCCCGATTGGGGTCGAAAATTTGCGAAGTTCAGAGACGACTTTACTTTTACTATTACCGGGTAGCTTTCAACTCAGTATTTTAAAGGCCCACTTTGTTTCAGGTGAGATGTGGATCGGCGTTCTCCTGACTGTTGTCGTAGAACTGATCCCGGGCCGGGTCCGCACGACCGCGATAGCCCTGTACATGTTCATTATCACAAACATTGGCGGAAATGCCCCGTTGCTGGTTCCACTGCTGCAGGAACAGTTTGAGAAATCTGGAATGAACAAGTCGGACAGTTTGAGAGGTGAGTTTGCACTGGTTAGGTTCATGGTGGTACCTTACATGACTGAGGAGCCCTGATAACTGAGTGGTTATCACGTCCGCTCAGTAAGCGGCAGGTCCCGGGTTCGAATCTAGCCCGGGCCATACTAGGGATTTCATTCCCGGCTCTTCACGTCCATCGCATGGGACAGTAAGCTGTGGTGTCTTGTACCTTGTTTCTTTGCAAGGGCAAGTAAAAGACCCCATCCAAGTGAGGAACATGAGTAGTTTGAGATGGCCTCACCCGTACATACCAGGGCCAATAATGCTATGGCGTCGGCCCTGACGGAAAAATCAAATGCAAATACAAAAATACACGACTTCCATTCTAACCCTGTCGGGTTTTGCCAGAGGTTTGTCATACACTGCAGGCTACTGGCCACCTGTGTGGGGTCTTTTACTTGCATAGCATAGGTACAGGGGACCACAGCTTTTAGTCTCATCCATCAGACCCTAAGGCCCCGATTACATAGAGCTATACACTATTCGGTATTCGGTATACGCTACAAAAAGTGAACAAAAAGTACGAACGAAAAGTGAATAGCGTGCCCTCAGAGTAGTTTAGTCTTATGTAAACCGCTCATGGAAATAACCTTGCTCGATTCAAACTATACGCGTGCCCTACGAAACGTGCCTAGAATACCGAATAGCGTATAGCTCTATGTAATCGGGGCCTAATGAATTCACAGCTTTTCTTGTAGGCCTACATGTCCTCACTGCTGGAACGAACCCATGCACTGACCCCATTATTATAAGGACTGAAAGTCAAGCAGGTCAAATCACTCAACCACCAGGCCAGAAAAGGAGGGGAGAACCCTGAGAGAGGAGTCGTGATTTTGCCTTAGAATCATTGTGGTCTATAATATACAAGCATGCTTTATACCGTCATTTCAGGTGCACTTTATGTCCTTTATCCCGGGCTCTACCTCCTGGGGTCAGTTCTCTTCCTGTTGAGCATGGCCGTACTCCGTCGCGACATAAACCGGGCAAAATCTATCAATTTTCTGCCAATGAGGGAAGAGGACAGCGATGATGGGGATGAGGGAGATGCGCTGATCAGTGGTTCCCAGGAAGCGTCTAGCAATAGCCACGATAACGATGACGGGCCAAGGCAGAGGAGTAGCGGTAGCATACTGAAAGACAAGGACGGGGAACCCATCGCCTAGAGAGGCAAATAGAACAAAATAATATAAACAGCAACATTTTTGCATTAGGTCAACATCAAAACTTTAATGTGATATGAACAGCAAAACTTTTGCATGATATCATCAGCAAACCGTAGTGCATGATATCATCAGCAAAAGTTTTGCAGGATATCGTCAGCAAAACTTTTGCATGATATCGTCAGCAAAACTTTGTCGTGATGCATGTATCAACACCCAAACTTTTACATTACAATGTATATCAACAGCAAAATTTTCGCATGATGTAAACAGTAAAGTCTTTGCATATCCATTGAAGATTTTACTTGAAATATTTTGTGTTAGAGTTCATGTTGTAAAACAGAGTGGGCACGAAATAGCTCTGGAGATCAAAAGCAAAAAACTGAGTAGAAAGTGATTTCTGCTCCAGAAAAGTGAGTGTTTGGAGCAGCCAGAAGCTAGACATGGAGATATTTAAGGAAATGTTCACTGCAGCTGCTGCTTCGGGGTAAGAGGTCTACATGTTGACGAAGTATGGCAATTTATCTTTTGCTATGTATTCTATACTATACATTCTGTACTATATTTCCTATACCTCTTCTACAATACTTTCATAATTCCATATACTTTCATAATTTTCCTATACCTCTTCTACATTACTTTCATAATTCCATATACTTTCATAATTTTCCTATACCTCTTCTACATTACTTTCATAATTCCATGACCTATGTTTGAAGGTTAAACGGGTATTTCTTCAAATTGATATTAAAAATTGGATCTTGTGTCTTTTTGTGATGAACACAGGTCCATATTTACAAGAAGAAAGCGACGAAGTGTGATTTCCTGATTTTCAAAGATCTGAATATTTCTTTGCAAAGTTGGTTTGTTCTGTTGCCTATACATGTACATGTACATGTATATTGCATGACAAAGGTCGCAATAAGTTACTGCAGTAGTTTTGTATTCAGGAGTATTTTGCAGCAACACTCCACAAAATTTCTGACATGAGTACATAATATCTGTTGGTCAAATTTGATGAAATTATATCATGCCGCGTGTGTTTATTTCATGACACATGTAGGCCCCTACATGTATTTGCTGATCAAATTCGATGCTGAAGAAATTTTTTGTATTTTTTTCATGATATTTTTTGATCAAATTTGATGAAGAAATTCCGTCATGTGTAATTATTTCATGAGATTTACTGACCTTTGATGAAGAAGAAATTACATTATGTGATTACATGATATTATTTGTCATGTTTGTTGATCAAAGTTGATGAAAAAAATCACGTCATGTGTATTTATTTCATGATATTTGCTGATCAGACTTAAAGATTAAATTACATTATATGTGTATCCTTGGAGGAATTCCTCCAAGGTGTATCTATCACATGATATTTACTGATCAAACTTGCGTACATTATGTAAATTATTACGTCATAACTGCCTATTAGACTAAGAAGGAATAAAGGTTATTATTTTTTCATTATACACTTCAGAATTGTCGCATTTTAATTGTCGTTCATCTGACAGCATGGATGAAAATAAAGCAAGGGAAAAGCAGGAAATTGGCATCCTTTCCAAATGTGACCCACTCTGGCGAAAAGAGTCGCATGTCGCTCAGAAGGTGAAGCTGAACGAACTGAGATGACACCAGAAGAGAATGGAAGAAATAGATTCTGTCAGATTTCATATAGACAGACAATACTGAAACTGACAAACATTTGGTCTCAACCGGCCAAAGTATTAAATAGCGACATGCGTCAGGTTTTGCCAGAGCGGCTCACAAATGGTCTTTGAGATTGTCATGCATAAGGGAGGCAATAAAGCCGAGTGAAGGCCGGGATCCTGAATCTCATGATGGGCAATCTATGGCAACAGGGACACAACCGTCAAGCGATGGCCTTGGTTGTGTCCTTGGCCAATGGATTTTCCAAATATCATTTGTGACCCTCCGCCACAAAATGAGTCTAAAGTCACACTCCCCCACGGAAAATGAGCCTAAACATACTCCATGAGATAAAGACAGAATAAATACCATCACTCAGATAGACAGATAATTCTGAAATTGACAAAATGTGACCCCTCCCCCACAAAAACAAGTCATCAGTCACTCTGAGGTTGGCAAGTTGGCACCAATGTATTTGTCAATTTCAGTATTGTCTGCCTGTCTGTTGTGAAGTCTCAGCGATTCGATTTCTGTCTTCATCTCCTGGTGTCATGTCGGTACGTTTAGGCTCATTTTCCGTGGGACTTTAGACTGGTTTTGTAGCGGAGGGTCACATTTGTATATTTATTGTGATGGCCAAAATAAACCATCACCATCATCATCAACAAGAGTGTCAATGGATGCATAACCTTCACAGATCAGTGTTACCGCACACCATAAGATGTCACCTTAGAGACACCATCATCAACATGTGGTTTCTCCGATGCTATCACGTTGCTACGGAGATAGACCTCTGAATCAATGCTAGGCTACACATGCTTGCTAGCATGCTATTTTGGAGTCGGAAACCACTGGAATAGCAAACTGTAAACAGGATTCAATTATATGTGTTTATCGAAGCAAACTTTCATTTTGTCACACTGTCCCATGATTTATGGGGAGAGTTAGGAGAGCTTTTGGATTATTTCACTCCAAGGTAGGAACTTTGATTTCGTTTAGACTGCAACGCTTACTACATGCAAGTTTCATATGCTTGGTTTCATTCAATTTTCATTATCCTTGTCCACGCTGATAGCATCCGCTATCGCCATCATAGGGGTACATTGACACCAGATTTGGGGGTCCTAGATTAATAGTCTTTTTAATGTCAAACTACAACACACTCCCTTCTAGCGTCCAATGGAAATACCTAGTAAGTCACATTTTTGGAAAAAATGAGCTCAAGGCCAAATTCATACTTGCTAGGTATTTTTTCATCATCACAGTTTTTGTCTGCAAAATGTCCGCCAAAGCCTCACGGTGCACCACTAAGTCATCAGAATTGTTACTAAGTTTTTATCTTTGCAAACTCGGCATGAAACCAGAGATAAAACATGGCAAGTCGCATTTAATCCTGTTATATAACATATTTTTAAAAACATCTTAAAATGTAGGCCTACTTCAGAACATTGTTCTGGCGTACATTTTGTCAATCAATTAGAAGTGTTTTCTATAACAAAACTCTTCCAAGTTGTCATTCCAACTCTATATTGGACCTAGAAACATAACCATTTTTCTCGAAAATAACAAAATGTGACATACTAGGTATTTCCATTGGACGCTAGCCTTTTCTTGGTGATGTTAAGATGTGTGTAAAATGTCATTCAATTTCCTTCACGCGCCCTACAGGCAGATTCCTTTTTCGCTTGGAGTACACATATATAAAGTTTGGTGAGCCTAGATAAATGGCAAAGGAGCTTTATGATGTGTCGCTATTTTCTTTCCGATCAATGAGAACCAAAACAAATATGAACGCGAGCTTGAACCAACAGAGATGGGGAAGGGTAGAGGGTTGCACGTGGGACGTGGTTCATCCAAATCGAATGCAACCGTAACCTCGAACCGGCCACGTCCCATAAGCGAATTTCGCGTCCCGTAACTCGAGAACCCCGCGAATCTTCCCACTCGACCCAACTGCACAAAAACCACCGGTCTCTAATCGGTGCCACGACCAGTTGGCTAACGGATGTGATTGGAGACTGCCTTGTCGCTGACGGATCAGGGTATCAATAATCGATTATTGCATCGGATGCAAGAGCAATAAACATGGATACGGCGACAACAGCTGACGCCGTTTATGCTCGACTGGCATTAGATCTAGGATTTACAAGGGGTGCCACTTTCAGTGAACTCATAAAATCGATTTTACCGTGAAATACGGCTGATTTCTCTTTTTCACCTTTCAAGGTGTTTTTTCCGTATTACCCGGTGTAACGTTTAAAGTTCTTCACCTTCTGCCAGTGTTTCCCTACAATAGGGAGTTTTCGCAAAGCCCCCGAAACGCCAACGCGAACGTCTATCGACCTTACGTTCGGTGCTCTCTTCGTGGCGTCGAACAATGGGTTTGGCGTTCACGTTGGCTTCGGGGGCTTTGCGAAAACTCCCTAATGACTTGCGAAACTTCCAAAAATATGAGGGACACTGAGCTATAGAAGCACTGACAAATGTTACACCCCCAGTCCTTCCCTCGATCACTTCGCATTCTGAACAACACAACAGCACTCCGACTAGTAGATAGACAGTCGATCCTCGGAAGATTCCGATATCAGACATCTGTATCAACCCTATAAATGATTAATGAAGGATTATTGGCCTACATAATAAGTTTGGAAGTCTGCTTTGATTGTAGCATCGGGGATGGTTCGCTGTATCAAGAATATCTTGGTTGTATCACATCGCTAACCGCATTTTCGCTTCGTCACACTTTTTTCCGGGGTGAATTTTTCTATCACAGCTGATGTGGGTGAGCGATGACGGTTGAAAGGCAGGTGTAACGTTTTTCAGTGTGGCCGTTTTCTGTGTGATTTCCATTGTTCGGAACACACAGGAAAACGAACTCGCTGTTTCTCTGTGTGTCGCCCATTGTCCAGTCGCCGCTTATTCCGTCAATCTATTGTATTGTCACACTAGCTCACGGGCCTCACTGAAAAACGTTACAATTGCGATCTCTTGCGCGCTGTGCACGGCTAAGAAACGACCCCATCCACCATCCCTGTTTTCGGCTACGGAGCCACCCGTGTCATCCCCGTTCTCGGCCATGCAACTGCGTCATCATCCCTCTTCTGGGCTACGCAGCCACCCCATTATCCCTGTTTCTCGGCTATGCAGCCACCCCATCATCGGCCTTGTTCTCGGCTAAGCAGCCACCCCAGTCATCCCTGTTCTCGGCCAGGCAGCTACCCAAGTCGTCCCTGTTCTCGGCTAATGCAGCCATCCCATTTGTCCCTGTTCTCGGCCATGGACACCACCAGTCATACCTGTTTCGGCCAGGCAGCCACCACAAACATCCGAGTGTCCCTCGGCCAAGCAGCCACGCAGTCATCCCTGTTCTCGGCTATGCAACCACCCCAGTATCNCCCATCATCCCTGTTCTCGGCTAAGCACCCCAGTCATCCCTGTTCTCGGCTAAGCAGCTACCACAACCATCCTTGTCCTCGGCCAAGCATCCATCCAGAATCTGTTCTCGGCCGAGCAGCACCCGAACCCATCTGTTCTCCACCAAGCACCCGCCCTAGTCATCCCTGTTCTCGGCCGTGTAAGCAGCCCAGCATCACCGCCGAGATTGCAAACACTTGTTGAAGCTCTTTCCACCTCCACTTTCCTGAATGACTTTGTGATGTTGTGGTCGCAAGAGCAGATTTCGTCGTGTTTATGCCATCTACCCACGGTACCACCTCCCAGTGGTTTATCACCACTTCATTATCACTGAAGTATGATCAATGGAAAGACGGCCCGCGGTATCAGGCGGCCATCAATTCAATGACAGGCTTTCCGATGAAATGCTCACTTTTCCTTCCGCGATTACACGGCTTATCAATTTCAATGAATATCGTTAGACCACATCATGAAATAGAGCCGGTCGAGTAGAATCAATGGATGCATTACTCTAAACCTCAGCTTGGTAAGGTGCGCACGCAGTATGTGGAGACGTCCCACCCCGATACCGCTCCCTAAAGCCCCTGCCACATATCCACTCCGGGGCCCGTACGGCGAGTAAGAACAGACAGATTGCCCCTGATCCCCGGGGAATGAAAACCGTAGAAATGAAAATGAAAATGAACATGAAAATGAAAATGAAAATCGTAATGGACCCGTACTGTCTCTAAAATCCACGGCAAGCCGCTGGGTCGGGAAATCGTACAGGGCCCGGTGGATTTGTGACCTAGGCTTTACAAAACCTCTGGATGATGTATCACAAATAAGTATTAGAAGTTTACCAAGATTTGAGCCTTCATGTTCGCTACTGTTGTTCCCTATCCCTCTGGGAATTGATCCAATAACGCCTCCACTTGGCCTTTGGTCACCATCGTTATCAGTTCCATTCCCCGCGGGATTCCATCAGCAATGCACTAGAGCTCCGCGGACAAAAACTCCTAAATGACGTTACAGTTCCAAGTTATTGGGCAGTCGTCCTTTGTTCATGAAGCACCAACGTCTCTGTTCTCGGCCAAGCAGCCCCCCCCCCCCCAAGTATCCCTTTTCTCGGCCAAGCATCATCCCTGTTCTCGCCTCTGCAGCTGCAGCCACCCAGTCGCCCCTGTTGCAGGCCAACACATGCCGCCCAGTCATCCGTGTTCCCGGTCAAGCAGCCAGCCCAGTCGTCCCTGTCCTCGGCCATGGAGCTCAGCTACACCAGTCGTCCCTCTTCTCGGCCAAACCGCCACCCGATCATCCCTGTTCTCGGCCATGCAGCTGCCCCAGTCGTCCCTGATGCAGCTACCCTGCTCGTCCCTGTTCTCGGCAAGCAGCTATCGTACCCACGCCGTCCCTATTCTCGGCCATCCAGCTAGGCCAGTCGTCCCTACTCTCGGCCATCCAGCTAACCAGTCGTCCCTATTCTCGGCCATCCAGCAACATCAGCCGTCCCTCTCGGCCATCCAGCCACTCCAGTCGTCCCTATTCTCGGCCATCAAGCAACTCCAGTCGTC
>NMRB01000001.1:526857-541262 GCA_002633025.1 Notospermus geniculatus | reverse complement strand
GCCGCCTTTTGACTGGTGCACCAGTCCAGCCGCCTCTCTGCGAATGACAAGGTTGCTGTTTCCATTTGGGGCCTAGATGCGGGCTTTGAGAAATTTAAAATAAAATGAGCTGATTCGATTGGCTTATTCGAGCCATATTTTCGCCCACAAAACTATCTACATGTAGCACACAAAAGATGCGACAAAAGAACGCGAACAGCCTTTCGCTAGACGTTGAAAAAATTCCGATACTCTTCGTTTTTATTGACAGATAACCGATTATTGACAGGCATTTACACTCACTGACTGGCCCCGAATATTGATTGATCTTTGGTGAACGCATAAAGCTGGATTTCTGAGCTAACGATTAAAATAACACACGGGAAGGTAACACTGGGTGCAGAAATCTCAGGTTTTATCGAACTGCATTTGTGAAAGAATGAAAGTAGATCTAATATTACAGTCAATGCAAGTCGTTCCTGGATGTGACGTTTTCAACCTCTGAATAGGTGTGGCTGTTCCACGAGGTACGTTTGCCCGGGCACTCTGCTTTACGACTCCCAGATCGAGCTAGTAGTTCATTGCATGAGCTAGGTGCAAAGAGCCGTGACTGCACCAATCACGATAGTTGTTATATTTGAACTGACCAACCAAATTGCTCCTTGTATGAAATTCTTTAAACGACTTAGGGCGGCTTTCCATTGGAGCGTTTTCGTGCACAGAGCGTTTCCGTGCGCTCAAAAGCATTGTTTTTTTGCGCGGCGTTGGTCACGGCGCGGAAAAAAACATTGTTTTCGAGCGTTTCCGCGCACGGAAATTTACAGAAAGCTCCAGGGACTCTCTGCTGCAGGCAATTTCTGTAAAATTATTACAATGATTTTTTTATTACAATGATTTTTAACAGTGTATCTCAGATCTCAGCACGGGGTCGTGTTCCCTGAGGTCTATTCCCTGATCTTTTTATACGTCGTTTTCAAATGGTAAAAGCGGTCTTGTGAATTCAACTCCGCTACGTAAACTGAGAGTAACGAATGCCATTAACGTGAGAAAGCTTTTCAGTCCAGTCACCATATGATGCATACTGATTAAGCGGAAAGGAAATGAAAACTCGGAAAGGAAATTCACATATACCTTGATGAACTGATGGCGCATTATAGCAAAATGCAAAAAAAGCATTTCAGGGAGTTGCCTTCGAGCAAATTCGCCACTAAAGCTTACAGGTCGACATTTATGGACATTGCGTCTTGAAGCAACTCGCGGCAACTAGCTTTCCGGCGATGGAAGCAACTCGGAGTGACTGATCAGTTGCCGATTTTGTCGACCTGAGCGCGTACTTGCGTCTCCGAGCAACTGCCGGACCCGCGAGTTGCTTCGAGTTGCCCATGTTCCACTTTTCGGCGACTAGTTGTCTCCACTTCCACTCAGATCCGTCGATCTGCGCCTGCTTGCGACTGATCAGTTGCTTGAACGGGGATATTTCATTGAAAATCACGTGACGTATACCGAAAAAGAAACTGGCTGCAGTGGAATGGACCCAGGGCATGGAAGACGCGCTGTCCGAGGTAACTGCCATACACAGTTGCCCCTACTTCCTCTCAATCGCTGAAATGTCGACCTGCGCCTGGTGGTTTTTTGATCTGCGACGGATCCGTCGAGTTGCTTTAGTCGCTGTTACTCGTAGGGATTTGAATCAGCGCCCCCTCCCCCAATTTCTTCGAAACGGAAATTTTTGGTGCCAGTTGTCCACCACGCCCCCTGTTTCGAGCTCTTAGAACAACACCGTCATATTACATGGTTCGAATACTAAACTCAAGCTCTCGTTAGTTTTTCCATCGTTCTTGCCTGCATTATTACCGTCTGCAAAAACATGGGCAGGATGCGGCAGCGTTACTGTCGATCGGCAGAACTGACAAGAACTTAACAAAATGCTTCTTCTCTATGTACATGTAGGCATTTACTGCACAACAGGGGTCCATCTGCCTTCTGCAGCAGAAGACATTCGATATTGTCTCTGGTGCGGCAGGCAACATATATTTGTATATAGGAGAAAATAACTGAAATATTTGCGCTGTTTCTCTAAGGAATCAATAATCCACCCTCTTACCACTGGGTTGGAGGCAACGAAGGCAAATATCCAATAAACAGACGAATCTCCCCGCGTTGAACTTCTCATTAGTGATGAAAAGGATGGTGGCCATTTTTTGTCAGCTAAGGTTTCGACATAATATCAGTCTAGCCAAGGGTGTGTTTGGTGACCCAAGAAAATGGGGCAAAATTTTACTTTGAAATGATCACAAAGATTTGTGCCATCGATTTTTCCAAAAATCAAATGTAGTATTTGATAATATAGACCTTTAGCTATTAGCAGAAATATGGGAGTAATATATTTCTGATGATACCTATCTGACATGAATATTGTAGAGTTTCAAAAAACAGCCTTTCACCAGTAGACAATAAGAATGGTGAAAATTTTCTGGTGTCGGACGGAACACTTTTTGAAACACACCCCAAGGTGTTATCACTGGCTTTGTATGGGTTGGACAGGAACCAATCTTATCAGGTTGGTTCCGGATTCCGCCGCCAGGGGAGGGATACTAGTATCTCATGTATACAGTGGCACTTTATCATCGGCATAAGCACGTCACGTTTTTTGCTGTAGCATACCTGCTGACACAATGCACTGAAACAACGCCAACACCAGTCCCTTTGTTCGATGTCATCGAACAAACGATAGACGTTTGCGTTGGCGTTTCGAAAACACTCCACTATTAATACATCGCTACATGATGACACCACACCAAGTCTGTTGGCGTATAGATATAGATCGAACAACTCTGCATGTACTGGCTTATCGATTTGTGATATTGCCCCTTTAACATACATAGTGGCTGAAATCCTTTCAATGGCATTTCATTGATTTGACTCGACGGGGGCCCTCACCGCGTCACCGGGGCGACGAGATTCCGATCAATTTCCTTCAGTTTGAAATGGAGAAAATTCCATTTCGACATCTTTCCCGATGTGCCATAAAATCCATTCAAACTCATAAATTCCATTAACTCCATTATCCATGAACTCCATTAAACTCATAAATTATATTTTGACAAATATTGCCCACTCTAATAACCCTTTCACTTCCCGTATAGCGATTTCATTGAAATTGATGATAAAGTCCTACCAAGTCCTTGAATCTTGCAGAAAATCATATCACATGGGTATTCATTGGAAAGGGCTCTCTGAGAGCTTTCCAATGAATACCTATGTGATGGGCTCCAGGTGCCGTTCAGGCTTTTACATTTTCGTTTTCGAAAAAAATTGAATTCCCCGTGTTAAAGGGCCTCTAGAGGCAGCTTTTTAGTGCATATTGATATGATTACTAACAGAGAATTGATGGCAGGAGGATCCAACTTGGGCATCATTTTTGAAGGAAGATTTCATCAATGTCAAAATCTGATCCACAATTCATGAGTTCATGGTTACTAGCGCCACCTGTTGTATAGTCGCAGTACTGATAGTAGCCTAATAGCGAGCTGCCTCTAGAGGCCCTTTAAGTCACCAATGTTGACCGATGTCGCCTTCTCCGCAACCAATCATGAGTGGCCTTCATCACGCGAGCAATCCTACAGGGAACTTTTGCCACCATCGATTAAGTACAGCAGCCGCCAGAGAAATCTAGAACACCATTCAGGTTATGGCCCCATGTAAATTTCTTATTCAAACGAATGGTCAACCTAACTTCAACAAGGGCAAAATGCCACGCCTGTGCAACAGACACCATAAAGTGAACACAATGATTAAACCACAAACCACAGTATTTACCAGTTGACTGAGCACAACCTTGAATTTGCTATCGCCTCATGGGAAGTGAACCAAGTTGACCCTAACATCGTTAGGAAACTGCGACGTGGATTATCCAAGATACAGAATAGCACAAAATTGACACACAAAATGATAATAAGCAGGAAGTCAATCTCCAGAATTCACGAATTTTCGACCCCAACCGGGGTCTTTTTAAGTGGAACTTTACAATCTGAAACTCTAGAAAAAAACTCTTTTTCTAGAGTTTCAGATTGTAAAGGCCCGAACCCACTGACGCGTTTACACGCAGCCGGAAAACGCACCGGCAGAAAATGCTTTGTTAAAAGGCAGCGGACAGAGAAAATAACAAAGGATTTGTCGGGCAGTGATGAAACCGCGGCGGGAAAACGCGACAGTGGGTTCAGGCCTTAAAGTTCCACTTGAAAAAGACCCCGGTTGGGGTCGAAAATTCGTGAATTCTGGAGATTGACTTCTTGTTTATTATAATGCGACGTGGATTAGTTACCACTGACTTGTGTACGTTTTCAAGCTTGGTATTTTGCCCTTGTTGAAGTCATGTTGCGGTCTTCGACTATAGTTGTATTGTTCAGGAAAAACGCTGGTGTGTGTGGTGGTGTCAATAATCATAATTGACAATAAAGCCCCTCATTGTTTCTCTACTCGATCTTTGTCGGTATTGGTTCCTGTTGACTCACCTCTAACCCCAGTTTGCATAATTCAATGGCGTGAGCAGCGGCCATATTTGCCGATGCCATCATCAGTAATCTGATTCAACAAAAGTTCTTGCCTTCGAAGGTGGACACCCCTGGACCAACGTAGGCCTATGGCTACACACTTCCTCGCCCCCTCAACACACTGCGGGACATCACTGACATTATAAAACGTTTTCGACCAAGATTAGCCTCGGTTTCTTGATTAAAGCGAATGGCTCGCGGATCATCAAGATCGGGAACCATATTGTTTTTGGTCATGGTGTCTGTGTGTGTGTGTGTGTATGTGTGTAGGTGTCTGTGTATCTGTGTGTGTGTGTGTCCGTCTGTCACGCCTTCATATCTTATCTCCTTCAACAGCTACAGTCCTGGTAACACATCCTACCCCTAGGTTTGTCAACCTGGGCAATCCAATGAGCTCATCATTTTCAACATCAGATGCCTCCATCATGATGTAATCAACATATCAGACATGATATTTTGTCCGTCACGCTTTTATCTGATGCCATAACTCAGCTCCTTTAACACCTAGAGCAACAGAAACAAGTCCTACCCTTAGGTTTTCATACCCTAGGAATCGAATGGACTGATTACTTTTGATCTGAGATGTAGGGGTCATGGTGATATTGATATCACAAATTTGATATTTTGAGATAACTTGCCATATTGTCAACTGAGCAACATGAAACAAGTCTCAGTTCATGCCTGCTTATCCAAGGACTGGACTGTGTTAAAATTCTCAGCCTCACGTGTCCGGGTGATTGAAATATCATGAGATTTTGATATATCAAACTTGATAATTTGAAATATCTCTGCCTGTGGTAGAGATAGAGGCATGATATCACCCATACTTAGGTTATTGATGATGCCCATTTCGATTATGCAACGACCTTGATGATCAGAGGTCAAGGTCAAGGTCAAACGTGGTAATTTGAAATATCTGTGCCTGTGGTAGAGGTAGAGGCATGATATCACCCATACTTAGGTTATTGAAGATGCCCATTTCGATTATGCAACGACCTTGATGATCAGAGGTCAAGGTCAAGGTCAAACTTGATAATTTGAAATATCTCTGCCTGTGGTAGAGGTACAGGCAGAGGCATGATGTACCTTTGTTACCTAGTACCTTTATTACCTAGTACCTTTTTGCCGAGTACCTTTTTACCTAGTACCTCTATTACCTAGTACCTTTTTACCGGTACCTTTTTTACCGTACCTTTTTATCTGACCTCTATCAACGTGCCTTGATCTCTATCAATGTACCATTCATGTACCGGTAGAAGCACCTGTACTATCGGGAACCATTCGACATTTACAATGTCATCTTGTTTACATTTTTGGTGGTACCTTCCATAGAGAGTGAATCTAGCCTCCAGGCAAAGCCGTGCCCCAGCCATATGCAACACCTGTGCAAATATGCGAATGTAAACACTGGGGACGAGGTTCCATTAAAAATTTGTTAAAATGGGTTAATGAAGTTTTCAAATTCAGTAGGTCAAGATGTACATTTTGTACTATTCCCATTGATTTTGAAGCGGCAGATTTTGCAGAATGCGCCTCCGAAGTTTGGCTGTCTAATGCATTTCCCATTAAACTAAGATCCTTCTTTTGCCTTTTTCTCAAAATGCTGCTTGATATCGATGACCAACTGTCATGGCGCCACAACAAACCCCGCGAGCCATTCGCTTTAAGTGCCATCTTCACCTGACCGTCACATAGAACTCTCGTTTCTGTCAGACGATGTATATTGTCTACCGCTGTTGAAGCCGCAGGAAGTCCATCTTGTCAACACTCCACAGTGGCAGTCACCTGATTGCTAACGGTGCGAGGGGAATATTAATACGCTGTATCAGGCTAATGAATCTTCTAGCTAGCTCTCCCTTTCGATAGTTGTCAGCTTCTGGTGGGTGATGAGTGCGTTGGTACACATCTCTGTCACGTCCGAAAAGACAGTGATGTTAAAGCGAATGGCTCGCGGGGTTTGTTTACATTTTTGGTGGTACCTTCCATAGAGAGTGAATCTAGCCTCCAGGCAAAGCCGTGCCCCAGCCATATGCAACACCTGTGCAAATATGCGAATGTAAACACTGGGGACGAGGTTCAATTAAAAATTTGTGAAAATGGGTTAATGATGTTTTCAAATTCAGTAGGTCAAGATGTACATTTTGTACTATTCCCATTGATTTTGAAGCAGCAGATTTTGCAGAATGCGCCTCCGAAGTTTGGCTGTCTAATGCATTTCCCATTAAACTAAAATCCTTCTTTTGCCTTTTTCTCAAAATGCTGCTTGATATCGATGACCAACTGTCATGGCGCCACAACAAACCCCGCAAGCCATTCGCTTTGAATGGAGAAACGAATTTCGCTTTAAATTTACTGTACTTTGGGAACTCAGATGTCCTTGATTGGCAACTTTCTTTTTGAGCTGGTCACACACATACGGAACTCTCAGTAAGATCATCTCTGCGCTCAACCTCCTGCGCATGTCCAGCTTGACTACTTCCGGTCGTCAATACTGTCCGTACCTAAACCAGCGGCCATTGCTAGAAAATTGCATTCTAAATATTATCCAGGACAGTTTGGGACCGATGTTTACTGAAAAAAACTTATCTCTCCCCATCAAAGTAATTGATTACATGTAATTTCTTTGAAAAATTAAGGGGAACGCTGCATAAAACCCCACCGGTTTTGGAACTAGTGTAGACCCTATACACGCTTCCTATAAAACAACCGGAAGTGACGTAAAGGGAGGAGGACATGGAGGAGGCTGCCATGACAACCATGCAAACATGGAAAATCAGCCATCGTCATGGTCTCGTTTGGCATGCATTGCATAAGCACTGCAGTGCCAGTGCATCAGTGCACATGTAACCAAGGTAACTTATTAGGCTACCTCTCGGCTGAGGTTGCCGGTAGGCTAGCGCGTGCTAGGCCTAATGAATGAAGGCCGGGGCGAATTGTAGGCATGAAATGTGCAGGCTAGGCCTAATATGTAGGTCTAGGCCTACACTGCTAGGCCTACCGGCGGTAGGTCGTGTATGAAGGCCTAGGCCTACTTTGATGATCATGATCAGCAGCAGCAAATCCTCCATTTACGTCACTTCCTGTTGATTCGAAATCTATTAAAAGGGGCCAGCACAATTATAGGAAGCGTGTATATAATATTCTATTGGCTCTGTGGATATAGCTCTGCGCTGTGAGCTAGAGAATCTACGTGTGCTTCCTCATCTCTATGTCAGGTTTATCTCCATGACACGGCTCATAGCTACGATATCCAATCTCACGGACATGATTTGTATGTGTGCCGCCAACTTCACATGCTGCCACCACTCCTACGCAACAACTGCTCTTAGGCCTGCAGCATAGGCTACTTATTATTTCATCGCTCTCCTGCCGTACAGCCATTTTTTGTGAACTACAATCTTTGTCGCGAGTTTTTCAATGCAGCGGAAGAGACTAGGCACGCTTTTGCCTCTGGAGCGGATGCTGCGGACGACTCTAGTCATCACAACAACCCAATGGAAAATCTTCTCGCCAACCTCTAAACGACATTTCCGTTTCTCGCCGACGGTCTTGGTCGCCGCAAAAATTGCCATCGCCAGGCAACGACAAACCCACACGCATTAAAATCTTTATAAAGTGATATTTGCTGAAAGAAAGTACTGTTTGTTCAACATTGGGACGTCACTTGTGGTAGGCCGGTGGCTTTGTTCCGAATCAGAAAGAAAGTGGACACCATTAACGTCCGCCATTCTTTTGCCTATGGGGGTTTCATCAAAGCAGAGGTTCATACGATGAATGTTTGATCAAAGTCACGCCCTGGAAACCTTCGGCTAACCTGAGCTGTCATCCCGCTCTTCAGATGAAGTGTAAATGGTGTGTGAATGGTCAGCCGTTTGCTTCAATCAGTCATGAAGACGCGTGCGAAATCAATGTGATTTAAGGTACCACAGGTAACGAGGGTTATGATTCGTCGAAGTGTCTGTGCCATTACCTATTAATATACGTGTGCGTGATTGGTTGCAGGGCACCTGAAATCCTCGATACCGGTACTCATGTGAATACTCGCTTATATGAAAAATTTACATGTATAAGGCGGCTCCTTTATGAATTTTTGCTTATATCTGGCGCACCCTCGCCTTTGCACGCTAGTCATCAAGGCACATTCCCCAAAAACAGATCCTTGATGACTCTCCTCTGCGTTGCCTTCTTCAGGGGCGGATCCAGGATTTGGGAAAAGAGGGGGCGCCCTGTGCTTGGAACATTGCAATTTGCGGCGAATTCCAGAATTTCACGGTCGATTTTACAGATTTGTTGGCCAAAAGGGGAGCGCTCGGCGTGCCCCCTCTGGATCTGCGCCTGTTCTTCGAGCTATTCCAGCGCAGGTATCTCTTCCGATGTAGACAATGTCTTACAAGGACCAATAAGCTATTTGAATTTGAATTTGAATTTGAATTTGAATTTGAATTTGAACTTGAATTTGAATTTGAATTTGAATTTGAATTTGAATTTGAATTTGAATTTGAATATCTGGGGGAGAGGTTGTTGAAAATTTCAAGAGAGTCAGCTTGTTTGACACCAAATAGCCCTACGGCTCACTAGAAAAGTGCGGCCATTAACATCACTGAAATGACCTGTTTCAGCCAGTAGTCAAATCGGGCGCCTCATCCATTGATCATGCTGTCTTAAGGGGGGTTTACACGGTTCAACATGTTGAACGCTGTTGAACGTCAAAAGACGTCAAAAGTTGTTGAACGTTGTTGAAAGCTGTTGAACCGTCTAAACCCCCTTTCAACACGTTTCAACAGGTCTTTCAACAGCTTTCAACAAGTTTCAAAAATAGGAACATGTTCCTATTTCTGAAAACCTGTTGAACGTTGTTGAACACTGTTGAAAGGCCGTGTTGAAAGGGGGTTTACACGGTTCAACAGGTTTCAACAACGTTCAACAGCGTTCAACACTCAACAGCTTTCAACAGATGTTGAACCGTGTAAACCCCCCTTTAGATAGCACAACTTGCCTGATCTCACGGGCAGGAATTGACTACTTAGCCCCAGTGAACTCGCTGTAGCCTGCCTTTGTTTTCATCTCGTGGCTAATAGCGGAGTCCGCTGCCGAGTGTCTTGGTAATGGAACATGTTACCAGGCCTTAGGGTTCCTTTGAGTGCCATTAATAGCAATGATGTCCCCAATTACTTTGAATCACAAGCGATTGATGTTGGGGCAATGTTAGGTGATGGGTGTCATCAAAGAATGAGCGGAGGTGGTAAATGATGTACAGGTAAAAACAGCCAAGATTTCACCAGCGCCGCACAGCTAGGCTACATCCTCCTCTTTTCTCCACAGAAAAACAAATCCATGGTTACAATCTCAGAATTGCTATTAACCTGTTGTTACGAAGCCGAAAAGCCATCCCTTGGGTGATGTGCATTTCCATCCAAAGTATTATCTTGACGATATTGTGGCACACAGTAAAAAACATTGTTTTTCCTATAATGCAGAAAGCAAATTCGTTTACCACACTATGGTTTGACGTTGAGGCTCAGAGATAACATAAAACTAATCTGATACTTCAAACTGTCAAACTGTGAAGTCGACCAATGTTGAACAATAGCTTCAGTCATGTGATTAACAAGGGCAGATTATGTAAATTGGTAAACCTGCCAGTTGATTTCGCGGTAAAGCGGGTGATCCACTGTCGCGATTTGGGCTTGAGACGGGGTTGCGGTCCCTTGCGATCGCCTTATATGGCAATCGGAAGTCCTTATATGGTAACCGCAAGGGAACGCAACCGCGTCTCAAGCCAAAATCGCGACAGTGGATCACCCGCTTTACACTACATAAAATCCCCGTGTCTGAATAGCCCCGGCATTGCCCCTTCGAGCTCGCTGGGGCTAATAAGCACGGGGATTTCAGACACGGGTCTAGTTAGACTCGGCGATAACCGCAAATCCCCGGGGAAAGCACGGGGATTTATGTAGTGTAACCCTGCTGTCGTTGTGGTCACAAATGCTGTGAGAATCATTCTCAGTGACTTTTGTATCAAAGAGAATACCTGAGTATGTTTTCCCAGCTACCCATAAGAAGCTTTACCATCTAATCCCCATTATCGGAATATGACCTCGTATTCTGCAGGGACACATTGCGCAGATGGTGCCACATACAACAATTACGAGTTTTTTTCACAGAGAAATAGTGCTATCAATAATCTCAAAGCGAAATGGCCCGAGGTGGCCATTACGATGTGGCCACTAATTCCACCATTCTCGGCGAACGTTTACGTCAAAATGCTATTACGACTTTATATCCATTCGCATTTCCCAAACGGTTATTTTCTACGTATTATTACGCATCTTCTGCGTATTTTTGCGCATTTTTTTTGACATTTTGGACACGGGTTCTTGAAATTGAAATGATAATGAACAAACGCACACGAAGTAAATTGCTCTTACCAGGTGATGCATTTCCTGGCTGCCTGTCAAGGTTTATAGTGAGGTTTCGCAAATCTGACGAAACACGAAGTACGAAATACGAAATTGGACTTAATTTCCATGACGTATTTCAGGAGATCGTTGGTACCACAAATATCGCCTGTTGCAAGAGCGTCTTTCAGCGTATGACATTAGACCGATAGAGTGGCGGTGTATATTAATACTAATGAAGTTGAATTTCGTATTTCGTACTTCGTGTTTCGTCAGATTTGCGAAACCTCCCTATAAATGAACAAACGCACACGAAGCAAATTGTTCTTGCCAGGTAATGCATTTTTCCTGGCTACCTGTCGAGGTTAATGACCAGCTTCGAATAGCCTTCATTTATGTCATATAATGGGTGTGGACTGAAGATATTCGTTCCGGCTGAACTATAATATGCACACTTAACATGAGTAATAGATGAGCGCATTATTTTTTTCTCGGGCCTTTGCACTGCATCTGGTAAATTTAACAACCGTTTTCACTATGGCAACTTTATCGTCTAGCATTTGCTAATTTGGCTGCGATTAAATCGTAAATATAAACAATACCCCTTGGGATTTTCAATATTTACGATGCTACCTATTTAATTATAGTGCTTTAACGAAAATATAATGAAGAAATTCTATGCCAGTAGAGCTACATTGTAATAAAATAAATCATGCAAAATGTTCCTGCCAAGTACTGCAAGCACAGACTATTGAATTGGCTGTACAACTCAGGAGACCACTTCGCAATCGCCATTGCGTTAGAGTGATTTTTCTTGGCCATGTCCTATTGCCCGTACTTGCGGGTTGTATGCAAATCAATTTTGCTTTAGCTCCACTGTTCGGGTAGCGTGCCAGAGGCCGTTTCCACACATCCGGGTAAATTCGATTGCAACTACAGGCTGTTCCAGAACATTTATTCCGAATAAATGTTGACAAATGAGTTATTAGCGAGGTTTCGCAAATTTGACGAAACACGTGACGAAATACGAAATTCAACTTCATTTTCAGGACCTAATGTTTTTCTGGNCATAGTTTCTTAACTTTAAACTGTGTCACCCGTTTATGGGCCACTGAAGAATATCGATCTGCGCATGCGCAGTGTGTTACTGGGCTGACTATGGCGGCGCAGTCCACTGACGTCATATTAATGATTTGAATAAAAGCTGCACTCACCTGCCATGCCTGTTTGCACTCACTCACCTGTTTGTTTCGGCGCATTCTGCTTGTTTTGGACCAAAGTGAAAAATCTGTGGCGAATTACGTCACTGACAGCCATCAACACGAGAGAAAACGGTAAAAAACACGAATTCGCGAAATTAGGGACCCCTCGAAAATAGGTACCTCCACCATACATGTAGGTCCTGGAAATGAAGTTGAAGTTCGTATTTCGTACTTCGTGTTTCGTTAGATTTGCGAAACCTCACTAATCCGTTTCAGGGCCCGAACAGAATATAGCAATACTGAGACACAGGACCGAATACTGAATATTCAGTATCTACACCATGTAAAGCTACACCCCTATCGTTCATGTCTTGCAATATCTAATATTGAATATTTTTCCATTATCCACTTAATCTGAACATGTGACTCTCATGTCGGATCAGAGTGAATGAATTTGCCTTGTTATGAAGTTCTAGGTCGATGAGTCTGGAACACTTATCCACCAAAGATCAATATAAGAATGACTTCCATGAGAGAGGCTCGACCAGATTCTGGTCGAAACATGTGTTTGTATACATATTGTTTGCGGCGCAGAAGTCGCCTCAACTGCGCAGAACCCCGTTGGCCAGGCCTCTGTCGAATCCTTCAACTGGCGACCAACAAGGAGATTAGTCCTCTCCCAACAATCCAATACAATTCAGCAGGGATTGCCTTCATGAAGATAACAGCGAACCGCCCGAATGACGTCGGATTTGTCAAGTTCGTTGTGTTAGCCCGACCCTGGTTTTGCCCTGTCTCACCTTTGATTAAATGGTGGTCACTCAGTAAAGTCGAGTGTAATCCAATGTTTGTCCGACCTTTCCTGAGGTAGAAATTGAAACAATCTGGGCGCTTTAGGTGAGTTTCGCTGGCAGCCATCTTGCCAAAATTAGTTCGGGAATTCTCTTTCAGAGTGACAGATGATTGGTTCTCCCATCTCCGAGTGGGGAAACCTCATGACGATGACCTACATATAATTCTGGCAAGATGGCTGCAAGCGATAGTCATCAAGAGAAAGTAGAAGAAGGCAACTCCCAATTTGGTTCGAGAATGTTTTTTGTGATGATGTCAATGTTTCGCCCGAACACTCGGCTCCTTTAGGGCAGGATTATTCTGTCAAAGGTTACATTACGGTAATCCAAAATGTAGTAGCACGGGGCTGGCAACTCGAGCCAGCTGATCGGTGATTTGGTAGAAATCTGCTGAGTCATGTTCTGCACCCCCGTGTTCCGACGTGTACATTTTGCCAACCAATCGTGTGGCAGTATCAGGTGGATTTCATTGTTTTATTGAAGCACAAACAATTACAACTAACATCGGCAATCATCCGAAGAAAGCGCAGCTGTCGAATAAAAATTTACAACAAACATCATCGAAATTCAGTCATTATTCTTGTTCTTATTGTAATTGCAACTCTGTTGACAATTGGGAAAATAAATGAGGATTTATTGTAGTAGGCTACCGGTAAGAATTTCTGATGTCGATTCCAGATTGGCTGTCAATAACGCTGATGATTTTAAAAGAATTGAGACGAACAGACGGAATATTAATCAATCGTCAAGAGAGTGGCAGCCATTTTCTCAACGAGACATCTCGTGACATTGCGAGATTTTCTTCCGCACAACTACGCACAGTACTGAAGAGAGTGCCACCATTTTCTCAACTACATATCGCGTGACATTGCGAGATTTTCTTCGGCACAACTACGCACAGTACTGCATTGTCACGACAGATGGCGCATCGTACCTCGCACCGATCTGTCACCGCGCGCTCAAGGAATCATGGGATACTTCAGGACTACTTGTTCCATTTTCAAGATGGCGGTCGATCCCTCGCTTCGAGTGTACAAATATCAGAATTTTATGAGATAGGCCTACCAAGGATGTCTCCGTGTGTGGGTATCACATTATCCGTCATGATTATGACATACATAGGCCTAGATATGCTGTACATGTCATACTAGCCACTGACAGCTGCGTTGGTGCGTCGTCACACACTAGGCCTACAGCACTCAGTCTGCCCCTCCGACTCTGCCACACAGCTTGACAGCTGCCGGGGTCATAATCCAAATATCGTCCTTTTCTTCTCAACAATGTCATGTCTATGGCAAGTTCTCATCAGAAATGAAAAATCAGTCAATTATTTGCAAAGTCTGCACGAAATAAGCCTCGTATCACTATTTTCCTAGGATCTACTTTCGTGGCGGAGTAGATCACGTGATCACCCAGTTCAAG
>NMRB01000001.1:513757-525804 GCA_002633025.1 Notospermus geniculatus | reverse complement strand
GATGTCTGAAGAAATATCGAAGGCTTTGATATACGGTCGAACCAGATTAATTCCACCCCTCGTAAATTGTTTATCATTGGGGAATCCCCAGACACTCTGCTGTTTTTCGAGGGAATCCCCGATTTTACCATTAAAATGGCATTCAACAGGGTTTCAAAACAAGGATAATGACGGCGGAGGATAAAATTAGAAAAATCCCAGAAGCAGTATGGACGTAGAGAACATCCAAAACTTTCATTTCCCGAGCGAACTGGTTTACGATCGCCACTCTGTTTCGAATAAAATAACTTTGATCAGTAAAAATGCCCCAAAAATGCACTGCTTAACCATTAGGCTGATGACGTCATCGCTCATGGAAGAAAACTTCTTGTAATGCCATTATTTAGTGTTTCGAGAGGGCAGGTCCTTGGTTTGATTCTAAAGTACTGGCAGTACCTGCCCTTATTAACAATGGCTAAAATTCATAAAAGCTAGCAAATGCTTCACTTCAAGTTTTGCAGTACATTTACATTCGACCTTGCTGTGCAAATCTTAAGTAAAAGTATTTGCTACTTATCTATTTTTTGCTTTTATGAATATCAGCCAATGCCTCGGCCGCCGAACAGATTTAAAAAACCCTGGTCAACCAATCCACTGACCCCACACTTCCTCAACCTAGGACGTATCTTAGGGGAATTTGTTGATAGGTTGAAAAATATCACGTGGTTGGTAAGTAAATGCCACGCTATTGGTCAGTTGTCATTTCATCATAAATTATGCAAACGAGTTTGTGCAGGTGAAGACGGTATTGGCTGAGAAGTATTGTTCGTGAATGTTCGAGGTAATTTGACAAAAACACGAATTTGAACATTTGGGCAAAAAACTACACGAATTTAAACGAAGCGAAGCCGGATGTTGGCAAATTTTGCCATGGCAACCTGTGAAATGGCGTTACCATGCTCTTTGCTATTTCTTAACCAACCCATGTTATGAAAAGAAAAATGACATCGAAATGTCGTTACGCATTAATTGGATTCCAAATCTCGTGCGTCATCTCGGATATGCTAATGTTGCTCTGATGAGATTTGCTAGCGCGGGAAGTGGTCGTAATGCCGCGTAATGAAATGAAAGATTGTTATGGTGAAAAAAACGCGCGAACTATGTTGAAAACTGTAGCACCACTGTAAACATAAAATACCAGTTTTCAAAACCCAACAGTATGCCTTAGGTGACTCTTTCTCCCTCCTCACCTTGATAAGACTGGTATCCTGTCCAACCTATATATAGCCAGTGGTAACAGCAAGGCTGGACTGATACTATGTCGAAACAAAAATGGCCGCCAAACTTCCACTTACGTGTCCATTCCTGAACTCGGAAAAAATGACGAAATCATAAGTTGAAGATATCGCAGGCTGTCATTCTTTGCCAGGCTCGGGAGCAGTGGGACAAGCCAGTGGACAGGACATTACTGTTTCTGACCATACCCCCATCCCATTATCTTCAACTTAGGATTTAGTCCTTTGCTTCCGAGTTCAGGAATGGGACAGGTAAGTGGAGTTTAGAGTAAATCTGGCAAAATGGCTGCTAGCGAAACTCATCTATAGGTTTTGTGTAGGTACATGTAACTGGAACTTTATTACGATGCATTTTCAAAGTTTTTAAAACTTTGAAAATGCATTGTATTAATAAATTAAGGTATTAAAATTAAAATAAAATTGTATTAAAATTAAGGTACTAGTATTAAAATACCTTCGTGTCGTGGTGATCACAGCTTCTTCAGCACTGGTTGTTTATCAAAATGGCATGCAATTCAAGCTAATAAATTTATTGGCAACTCTTAAGTGTCCCCTCACGCGATGTCACACCGGAGCTGACGTGACTTAATTACCCGTACATTAGCCTTTCCCGCCTATCAGTTAATTGCAAATTATGACAGTAAACCGGATTAATGAGGAGGTATTAACCACTCTCGTATATTTCATATACATTGATGATACTATCTTTTATCATCTTGTTCATGAATTGTTTCCCTCGATGGGATGGCAAACATGGGGAAGTTGTTCGGGTAGTGGCTGTACTATTAGTGATGTTTCGCAAATCTGATGAAACACGAAGTACGGAATACGAAATTCAGCTTCATTTGCAGGACCTAATATATTTCTGGAGATGGTTGGTACCACAAACTGATGCCAGTGCGTGTTTTAGCATTATCATGTAAGACCGAAAGAGTTATGGTGCATCTTGAATTTTTAAATTTCCACTTCGTATCTAGGAAGTGGAAACGAAAGATAAATTTCAAAGTTTAATATACATCGTAACTGCATCCGCCCCGGTCAGAATTTTCATTAGGGAGGTTTAGAAATCAAACGATATACGTAAACTTCACGACAACGTTATTTTTCATACTACATGTACATGTACACATTAATCAGATTTTATAATGCATTTTCGGTACAAAAATAACGATGTCGTTAACGTTTACGTTTATCGTTTGATTTCTAAACCTCCGTATTGTTAGTAGGTTTCCCAAACGTATCGGTTGCAGAGGTTACCCAGAATTTTGTGTGTACAGACACTGTCAATAAAACCAAACAGACAGCAACAACGACTGTCAGATTATGCAAAATGCATCTCCAATATCTGTGTTCAAATACTGCGATCATAGGCTGTGAAAAATTTATTTATTTTGGCACTTATTTCAGAGCGAGCATTTTGAATTTTTCTGCTTTTTTCGAAATGACGTGTTTCACGTTTTGTGTTCACTACCCAGTTTGGAATGCTTCCAGCACAAAGGGCCTACAGGCTAAACACAGTCTGGGATTTGCTAACAAGGGTAACGCTTGATACTGCATTCAACGTATCATTATTGTTTGCACAACGAATTATACCTTTGTTTATGAAATAGTTAGGTATACATGTAGATAGCTCAGAGAACATCCATTTCAAACATGAGTGGTGTGTACGACCTTGGTCGCTAACAAATGAATTTCATTCAAGGAATTGTTCATGAAAAGGAGGGTGCCGCTTGTCGAGAAAGTAACCCTTTTACTCTCAGCGGCAATTTCGCAATGAAAGGCACGGAAACCCTGCTACAATAGCGAGGTTCCGCACCGCTACGAATCCCGAATTCGAATACGAATTTCGTATTCGGAATTCGGGATTCGTAGCAGTGCGGAACCTCACTAATGTCATCACTCGAAAGCACTCATTTGATAAAGTCTAGTAAATGATATTACTATAAATATTGTATTGCACAGGATTCTGCAATGTATTTGTACAAACACGATGAATATACATGACATATTCAATAAAGTCTAGTACATGTATATGGTACTACCGCAGTATTGTACAGGATTCTACAATGCATTCTACAATGCATTTATTCATACATGTAGCAGCCAAAAGGCAGTGAAAGTACGAGTTTTTATTTCCATTGCCCTGATCGTTGGCCCCACTAAAATACAGGGTCGTAAAGGCATACGTGTCGTCAGCTCTCCCTTCTCCCGTCATAAATTATGATAATCAGTTTTACGTCAAGCTGCATGACTACAGCAAGCACTAAATCCTTTCTATCCCTAACGATAGTTCAAGGAGCATATTGTTAAAATCCACGTCAACTGTGAAAGATGCTTCCGTATCAAAAGTGAACGCATGACGTTATAAAAGAAGCCGTTTTGCTATCTTCTTGGTAACCAAGGAAACGATATGTCTTGTTTTCCATCCTTATGTTCCGATTCCATTACTTATACTAACAGGTACGTCTGATTTCATCAGGATATAGCGACATGACGCCATTTTCTCGCACCTTATCCATGGCAGTGAGTTTTTTTTTACAATACCCACTGAAAGACTATTTTATGACTTGATTTATCGCGATCAAGCAAAGTGCATTTTAAGTACATTTCATTGTATGTACACTCGTGTATCTTCCCAGGGATTTCCATATTGTGTCATGGCGGACATCTTGGGGCAGCTCGCGATTGACGTTTAAGTCACGCCCACGCAGAAACGCCGTCCCATTTTGGGCTATCAATCTCAAAAACAACATTCGTTCATTTCGAAAACCCCTTCTTCCAGACGCCATAATCAACAAATAATCACGTAAATTGACCTTCTGTAACGAGATTTCTTATTGGTGCAGATGCTTATGAAAGGCACTCACTGATTGGCTGTCGTGAGTAGTGCGCGGGACAACATCCGTTGTGCGTTGCTAGCTGTATTTTGAGATTACTGATGAAACGCCTAAGAACCAGTGGAGGTGATCCAGATCCACGTAGAAGCTAGGTTTCAGTTTGTAACACCAAAAGTACATTGTGTGTTATCTGTATAATGTGGTATGGGCATCTTGACCAAGCATTCCAAGACGACCATGCACAAGTTGCTCATGGTAACCATGCAATCCATGTACACCCGCAGACGACCGGGGCATTCTAAAAGGCAGACTCTCATCCCACCGGAACGAGACTATGCATCAAATTCCCGTCTCCGTGATGCTGATCGCCCGATCGGATTGCTGTTAACAAAATTACGTATGCTCCGTGAACGGGTAGAGCTCTCTCGAGGCCATTATCACAGCCCATATTGACACTTAGTACCGTTGGTCCGACCAAAATACCGCCTACATGGGCTAATGTTGCCTAGTTTAAATGCTAGGCTGCCCGATCCATTGGCATCAGACTTTTCGCAAACGCTAATAAACGTGCATGCATTATTATTAGTTCACCTCCTTCACATACTGAAGCATTTTTGCCCAATAATTGTCTACTAAGACAACTTCGTCCCTGTAGTTAAAGGAGCACGGGATGCAATCTCTTACTGGTATTTTGACTGCCCCCGACGTTGAGCGACCCACCTAGCGGCAGCAATACGAACTAAAAAAAAATTACAAAATCGGGTTCATTCGCAGAAAAAGTAGGCCTACATGTAGTTACTCCCTGGGGTTGGAGAGTGGCGCGCAAGGCGATGGTGGCGCCGGCTGTCGAGAAAAAGTGGCAATACCGGGCTCCTTTAAGGACCTCCATCTGACGCTGTTTTAAGAGCGGTGCAGCTGCTGCAGCAAGCCTTGCCCGGCCGCCCATAGACCACTCATATAAACCCACCCGATTATGGTGCGTGCTCATGCATTCAGTCATGACGTACCGACCTATGCACGTGGCTAATGTGTCATTTTCGTCTGCAGTTTGACGACACGACGAGGCAATGATCCATTTTCATTGAGTTTAAAGAAGATTTATCGGTAGTATTTTAGCTGATTACGTGATATGTACCCGTTTACCCGCTGTGTGCGTGGAATAACTGCATTAGTCCTGTTTTTAAGAGACTTATAATGACACTGTACTTCCTTCCCTGTCATCAGTCTTTTCAATCAACCTTGCCGACACGCAGACATTATGTCGGTCGTTGACGTTCAGATGCAACGAAAAAGTTCACGAGCGAGAGAATACCGGCCAGTCTCCAGAACTTGCCTTCTTTTCACCCTCTCCGGCTTTAAAGTGCAAAAATGCAACCTGTATTACGAACCCACGACCTTAGCCTGCGTGCACACTGCAAACAGACATGCACTACTGACGTTTCCACTACGCCAATTTCGGACAGTCCCAATGGGAGCAGTCAGCCGCGCATATTGCTAACAGATGGCAGCACAGTCTTAGCGGACCAAATGTACAGGAAATCTATTATGATCGCTGCTCGATCGATAATGACTGGGTCCGCTAGATGCATTGAATTGGGCCCTAGTGACACCTAGTGGTCAACTCGCTGACAGCTCCTATTCTGTGTAGAACAATACATGCATGTCAACGGCAGCGCTTATATTGGAGCATGGAGTAAATAATGCATGGACACAATACATTGCTAACCTATTACTTCATGCACAATGTCATCAGACGTCAAAAAACACCTTTATTCAATAATTCAGGTGATTTGTTTCCAGCCGAGACCATTATTCATTTCAAAATATGACCGCAATCAAACATAATTCATGACATCAGTCATTTTTGTGCACCGATCTGTGGATGAAAGCTATTGTTCTATATCCTCTGAGCAATTCAAATGCACGTAACATGCCTGTACAAAAACGCAGCAAAAGCATTTCCTTTCCTTCAGTTTTAGTGTCCAAAAGTGGCAGGCTGCCTGCTGCTAAATATCTGAATAGGTTGTTAAAGGACCACGGCATTGCCACATTTTCTCGACAGCCGGCGCCACCGCGCCACTCTCCAACCCAGGGGCTAACTACATGTACATGTACGAACGTTGTTGGCGAATTGACCCGATTTACAACGTAAACATTTTGTAATGCATTTTTGTAGTTCGTCTTATTGCCGCTAGGTGGCTCACTCTACGCCGGCAGTCTAATAACGCATGTGTCCTTTAATTACCGCATTCGATTACTTCCTCGGGCAAGCCCCGGAAGGACAAGCTGAGCGTGCGCACAACAGCCAGTAATCGAACGCTGTCGTGTTAGACACGAGAAAAATGTGCTGTGATCGGCTGTCATATCCGCCATGACACTTTGCTCGTGTCTAACACGACAGCGTTCGATTACTTTTGCACGCCGATGTACACTGATGTATGCGAGGGCTGTGTGCATCTCATGATCGGAAGTGACATCCCGCTTTGCATCCTGGGAAGGTTACACGAGAAGCCCACCTCGGCGAGTAGGGCTAGTCGCGCCTGGTCCGAGGAAGGCCCGATGACGCAGTTCCGGTGTAAACGAACGCTGTAGAGCCTGCTCCGAGCTAGCTCGTGGAAGTAAACGAATGCGGTAAATGTAAATCTAGCCATTCTGGACACATGTAGTGAGGGACATGAGGGGTTTACTTGGTTGCAGTATATCACCCTTTTTGCACATTAAGGGTGCAGAGTGTAGGCCTAAACCTCGTTGACTGCCAATATCACTTCTAGGTCGTGGATTCAATAGCATACCGCCCGGTTTCTATATTTACCAGCAAAAGTGGGACACTACATCAGGTTACAACTAGACTTCACTGAGTAACCAAATTGTCCAAGGTGATCTGAGACAGGACAAAAAGCAGTGCCGGACAAACACAACGAAATTGACAAGTCCGACGTCATTGATCGGGCGGTTCGCTATTCAACCTGTGTCGCCAACTTATCAAGAATAAGCGGAGAGGCAGCAGGATTTGCCGCTATTCCAGTCCCCCTTGCTTTACCCAATACCTCAGTCATATCGAAAGCCCCAAGCCGGATAGCACGACGATCCCCGGAGGTTACGTGATCCAGTGTCAGCTGCTGTTGCCAATCAGAACGAATTGCGTTCATCATTGCTAACCTCGCTACTCAAGCTATATCAAGTGTACTGTACTAGAAAACTGGAAACTGATACCGTACCAAACAGGCTGATATTCAGACATCTCTACCACCGGCAGACTGCCGCAGAACCCATTAAAATGATTTGCGTCTGGTCGGCTGGTGGTTCTTGAACGCTTCCTTGGCTGACTTGCTACAACAGGTGTGACAGGAATCAGCGTCCTAGGAATGCAGATCCGCCATATAATAGCTCGCTATTGTAAGGTGATTCCAGGGGGACTTGGATTCCTTTCACACCGGCAATTCACCCTCCTAACCCACGGCTAAATCTCCAGGAAGGCATCGAATTTTTCTCTACTGCCAATAACAGCCCGCAATTTTGTTTTCTTCCGTTTTTATAACGGGCCCTTCGCACTTATCAACTGTTGCTGCCTTTTGGGATTCACATGCACCCTTCCAAAAGTTCACCACACAATGTATGGACGACTTGTTTTAATCAGCGAACGTCATAAACGTTGTAGTTGTAGTTGAAATATTTGTTGCAGCCAGCTTAGAGAGTATCCGATAGAGGCGACATCTCTAGGAATATTTTTGTCACTCTATGTGCTAGGGTAATGGAAACAGGTAAGCTTTAACACGGCGTCTGTGTTAATACCAGTCAAGTATTGACACACGGAGCCTGCAAACTAAAATCCTACTCGACATTCTGCACATCTCAAACGGTCCTTCCACACGAAATATACCGTACCCCTCCTGGCATGAGATCGACATCAAACATCCTTCTAACATTTACCTGTAAATCACGCCTGCGGATGGTAGCTTTCCTTTACCTGGATTGTTTTCGTGATATTTCGTCATCCTTAGTGTTTCAAATATCACGGATACCCCTAGGCCTCGACTTAGCGTAGGCCTTTCACGTCATTTTCAGCAAAAATTGGAAGCACCAGATTTACTCTTCGGCTTTGTTTTGACATCAGCAAAGTTCATAATGAGACATTTGCACTTTCCAAAGAGACAGCCACTCAGTTCTATCTTGTGTTCCCGAATAAATTAGAGTACATTTGTATAACCGTAAAAGAATCAAACATAAAGGTCCAACACTTACAAATTTGGCATTTTATAAATGTGAACCGTATCCCTTTAAACCTCAACAGATTTGCATTCTGACTCTTCCATATGACATGCAAGACGCTTCTGCATGTTTATTGCAAATTTTGTTGGATTCAGACTAGTTGATCTTATGATACAAAAGGACTGAATTAATGAGAACCACACGAACGATGAAAGTGCAGGGTCATCTGTGTACATTTGAATAGTACATTTGAATGTACATTTGCACATGGAGCATTAATTGTGCTGAAAATACCTCTGTTATCCTCAGAAGTGGAATTCAGGGCATCAAGTCGACAGATTCATGTAACCCACTACCATAAAAAAAGTTGAAGCCCCTGCCTATTACGTGAAGCCAAAATTCAGGCAGTGAGAGACATCTAGTGGCAACACATGAAGTGTATCCTCACTTACTTCGTCGTTCGCAGTTAAAGGGAGAATGACTCCACTCATTGTAAACTTTTGAATTTTTATCAATCCCTGGAGACTATTGCCATGAGTTGTGATGTCACTAGTGTCAATGGGCTGACGACCTTTGTAGTGAATGAGCTAAATGCTGTGACTGCCTAGGCATATTGGTTGTACCTTCATAAATATGCATTGAGCACATATGACATCACATGTGATGTGCTGTGCAATGGTCCCCTTGGAATGTAATTAAAATACTGTACTTAAAATGATGAGTTTGCGGATGTTTAAAAAATATGACATGTTGCAGATCAATGAATTTGAATGTACTAACGATCTATTTCAAAAATTCAAAATTTTACACAATGAATGGAGTCTCCCTTTAGTAAACCTTATGTTTGATTCCTTTATGGTATAAGCCAAGCCTATAGCCCTTGTAAAAAACCTACATAAAAAACCTGTGTCGAAGCCGGGTTTTTTCTGTCCACACCTGTTAAAATGCGATGTAATAATCCCCTCCGAGCTCGAACGGATTTTGGAGACCTTAATTTAGGCCCCCTCACAAAGTTTGAGTAGTGTTGACGGGCACCGGGCCTCAGGAGGGATTTTTCAGAGCCGGGCTAGACCCGGGTGTCAAAAAACCCGGGTATTTCTATGTAGTGTAACCACGGCCAATGACCTGCTGAGTCATGTTTTTTTAGAAAGAAATGATACGCAAGGCGAACAAATATGATCTTGTCCACTGAATAAGCAAATCTGGCCGGTAACGGAGGTTATTCCTTCACCAGCGATCATAAAACGCCCATGAATTTTGAGAAGAATCCATCAGCCCTGTCTCAGCGATAATACATGGTCGTCACAAGTGCTGGCAGACTATCTCTAGGAGTGATAAGTGACAATAAAATGTCATTTGCTAAGTGCTTTCGTGGTAATGGCTTGTGCCAGCGGTCATTGACCAGACTAAGAAATGAAAGTCAAACATACTTGAGGGTTACAGTTGGTCAAGGTACCGCGAAGCGAATTTGACGTTTCTACATCTAGTTGTTACCGTAACAAAGAGCCGGTTATTCGGGATTTTTGAACAACACCAATTTTAAGTCATAATCAAAGTCCTACAGTGGATTCCACTGCGATTTGCTGTTTTTATAGGAGTTAGAGAGTCCGTTCGTTGATTGAGCAAAAGAATTGTGAGGTTTCGCAAATCTGACGAAACACGAAGTACGAAATACGAAATTCAACTTCATTTCCAGGACCTAATGTATTTCTGGGGATGGTTGCAACCACAAATGTCCTTGCTGCCAGTGTGTCGTTCAGCATATCATGTAAGACTGAGAGAGTTACGGTACATCTTGAATTTTAAATTTCCACTTCGTACCTACGAACTGGCAAAGAAAGATAAATTTCAAAGTTTAATATACACCGTAACTCTGTCGGCCTAACGTCATATGCTAAAAGACGCTCCTGCATCATTGGTAGGCCTACCAACCATCTTCTGAAATACATTACGTCATGGAAATGAAGTCCAATTTCGTATTTCGAACTTCGTGTTTCGCCAGATTTGCGAAACCTCGCTGTTATATGTATTTGGTGAGTTGATAATATCAATGCAGGTGGAACCCCCCCCCCCCTCCCCGTCACCGCAAACCGCGGCGGGGACCGCTGTAGTGGAGTGCCTCGTCGATCAATCTCGCAACCCCTGAATATCAATCAAGTCCACGCATCCTTCGAGCCCTCCTTCCCTTTTCCTGATTTATTACCGGTACATAAATCTCCCCGGCAGGCGAGGATCAAACGTGTGAATAATTGCCAACTAACTTCCCGCAAGGATTTCCCTCCATTCGATATAGAAAGTCACTCAAGGTAATTTCTGCGCGATATCTTTTGATATAACAGATAATAAGCAAGCTATGTATTGCATTTGACAGGTACATCGAAGTCGAGTTCTGAGCTGGCCGTGGAGTAATTGTGCTTTTGAAGCGCGTCATGCGATCTTATTAAGCCGCAAAGATACAATATATCAGACTTCAAACTTGATTTCACTGGCAAGAAGGCGATTCAATGCATTCTCAATTGGACACGCGATGGTATTTCTCCCATCCATTCGGACACGCAAGGATTTCAATCTTGCATTAGCCCAATCTCCAACGCAGAATTCAGACGGTTTCACCTTACTGACTCTGCCTTCACAAACGTCAGTGCCCGTACTTCTTACTCACAAAATCATGTGATCAAATTCGACGAAGCTGATTGGTCCATCGATTTGGTTGCTTCTAAAATAGAAACTATTTCTGCCGGAACGACCGAACCGAAGCACAGCCATACGTGTAATCCGCCGCAAAAAAGTGCAACACGAAATAATGAACACCATGCCGAATTTCGAGGCAAAACAAAGCTTCTAAGTGTGACTTCATTGAGCCGACTTCCGGTATTATCATATAGATAGGAGCAGTCAGCCCTGGGCATTGCCAAAGGATGGCAGCAAAGTTCTAGTGGACCAATACACATGCAAGTCCACATGATAGGTGCTCGGTCAAGAATGAATGGGTCCGCTATATGTATTGAATTATGGCCTGTAGTGACACCTATTGGTCAACTCAGCGCCTATTTCTGTGGACAAAGAATTAGTTTCTGCTGACAGGGAATTAATTGCTGTAGGCAAAGAATTAATTTCTGTAGGTAAAGAATTAATCTCTGTAGACAAAGAATTGATTTCTGTAGACAAAGAATTGATATTTGATAATATTTATTGCTCTATACAACATACAATGACAACGTCGCGAAATAGTGCATAATACATTTTAACTTATACATCACGATGGTTATGGTGACATCAAGATCATATTCTAGAAGCTTTAGCTATTGTTTGCAGGAGAGAGTACAAAACCTTGAAGTGGACCTTCGAGATAAGGAGGCTTGTAGAATTATGGGCCTTAATTTCTGCTGACAAAGAATTAATTTTTGAACGCAGAGAACTGCATGTAATTTCCGCTGACAAGGAATTAATAAGAAGTCCATTCCTTTAGACAAAAGAGGTCCATCTCTTTAGACGAAAAGAAGTCCATCTCTTTAGACGAAGAGAAGTCCATTCCTTTAGACGAAGAGAAGTCCATTCCTTTAGACGAAGAGAAGTCCATTCCTTTAGACGAAGAGAAGTCCATTTCCTTAGGCGAAGATTAGTCCATTTCCTTAGGCGAAGAGAAGTCCATTTCCTTAGGCGAAGAGAAGTCCATTTCCTTAGGCGAAGAGAAGTCCATTTCTTTAGGCGAAGAGAAGTCCATTTC
>NMRB01000001.1:486526-510899 GCA_002633025.1 Notospermus geniculatus | reverse complement strand
TCGCAGACAGAGAATTGATTTTTCGCAGACAGAGAATTGATTTTTCGCAGACAGAGAATTGATTTTTCGCAGACAGAGAATTGATTTTTCGCAGACAGAGAATTGATTTTTCGCAGACAGAGAATTGATTTTTCGCAGACAGAGAATTGATTTTTCGCAGACAGAGAATTGATTTTTCGCAGACAGAGAATTGATTTTTCGCAGACAGAGAATTGATTTTTCGCAGACAGAGAATTGATTTTTCGCAGACAGAGAATTGATTTTTCGCAGACAGAGAATTGATTTTTTTCGCAGACAGAGAATTGATCTTTCGCAGACAGAGAATTGATTTTTTTCGCAGACAGAGAATCGATTTTTCGCAGACAGGGAATCAATTTTTGCAGACAAGGAATCAATTTTCGCAGACAAGGAATCAAATTTCGCAGACAGGCAATGAATTTTTCGCAGACAGGCAATGAATTTTTCGCAGACAGGGAATTTTTCTTTCTGACAGGGAATTAATTTTCGCAGACAAAGAATTTCGTCGACAAGGAATATAAATTTTCCTAGACAAGGAATTAATTTCTGTAGACAAAGAATGAATTTCTGTTGAGAAATAATTAATTTCTGCTGACAAAGATTTAATTTCTGTTGACAGAGAATTAGTTTCTGCTGACAAAGAATTTCTTTTTGAATTAGAACTGCAAGTAATATCTTTTGATCTAGAATTAATTTCTTTTGAAGAAGAAGTAGTTGTTGTTCAACAAACAATTATTTTTGTTGCACAGAACTAGGGCCCTGGATACAGAAAATTGAAGTCAGTGTTAATAGTAAAACCATGTATATTGTAATTCATCTAAAAATATACAACTGCCCTAAACATTGGCCTCACTTTACATCAGTGATAATGTAGACTGGTTCCCGTCTTTGCCGCTTCACTCCTGCGGCGCTACTGTCCGTTCCACGACAATTTGCACAACATGAAAAACGGCCGGCGGGGGGGGGGGGCAAACTGACAAAAGACAAACATCAAGCATCCAGATTCGGTCAATAAGTTTGTTTCCAGGACCTGATCTTGAAACATCGACAGGACACTGGCCGTAGCAGAAAGACATTGTAAACAATGTGTTTTGAGAAGTAGTTTACCATTTCATAATCTACCAAAGAATTATGAAGGACAAAGTTAGGAAATAAAGATGTTTGTGTGCGTATGAGTTTGAAAATAAAGTTATGTTATGTGTGTTGTGTTATTTGTTTAAAATCCGTCATAATTCTGTAGCTTTTTATGAAATAGAAACTCTTTCAAAGCACATTAGACACAATGTCTTTTCAACCTCAGCCGAATGTCCCATCTCTGTTCCAAGAAAGAGGCCCCGGGCCAAAACCATTGGACCTAACAAGGACATTGGGTTTACCATTTCCTAGTTTAAAGTTCACGATACCAAGATGGCGCTACTATCTTCCATGAAAACTGTGCTGCCACCTATAACGTGGTGACATCTCTCGAGTGACGTAAAAGACATCAATACAAACGAAATTGTCCAATCTTTACAAAAAACCGTCCATCTCCACTTCCTCCTCCTCAACAACGTTGGTTTAGATGCAGAACTCCATCCTCCATAGCCAGACACGCCCCTGCTTGGGTTCGGCCAAGCATTCCAAACATCACCAGTTGGGTCCTGGAAAACAAAACAGACATTATTGACCATGAAGCTGATATCTCTATGGTGGCGACATCACCCCTATGGTCTTCACATCATTCGTTCTATCTGGTGTCGATCAAACTTTGCTAAGTTTATCTCATCTGAGAATCTCGGGTCATTTATGGTTGCACCCCTGCAGTAGGGGAAGAAGCGGTTGAGAAGACTCAAGTTCCGTCAATCTATTGTAATGTCACACTGCCACACGGACCACATTGAAAAACGTTACACCGTCGCCAGACCACTGCCCATCCATACTGAGAAACTACAGCCGTTAGAGGCCGCTTGTTAGCGGTCCTAGCACATCACAAAATTTGAAGTCATTGACGTAAGCCATGGCGTCGACGTCATTATGGATGACGTCATGGTGTGCATTTCATGACTGGTGGTGTCCTCTAACGGCAGGAAAGTCGCCCTACCGTTTTCTGCACCGACAAGTCCGAGAGGTGGAGCATTCGTATTGACGCTGATGGTCAGGATGTCGCCCATGTTCACACCTAATATGCAGATCGGTATTTCTGAAAAGTTTCCGTACCTCCTTCTGCCTTAGTCGTGTTTTTCACGTTTTGGTCACATCAAGGAAATCTCCAAGGTATCTAGACGTTCATCGAAGGCTCTGTTTCTCCGTGGCGGACGTCTGCGGACGCTATGTGGATCGTCAGCTCACAACCACGCCGGTCGAGCCCTGAAAAGGGAAAACAAAATGTCTTTAGAATCACCAAGTGAACTACAACGAAGCAGCAAGCTCGACGCACTTCGATAACCGTTGAAATTGGATGCCGTAAGGTTCCTATAGACACCACAAGATGTCATTCATTCTGAATTAAGACTTACATCGTGAGGTTTCTCCATCCACCTAGTCCCTCTGCAGCGGGGAACTCCAACGTAAGATTCCTCCAGGCGCCAGGAGCATGAAGCTCCACATTAAAGTTATCCAGGCACCATGATGTCCCTCTGAAGCCTGAAGCTCCACCATCAATGGTCCAGGCACCAGGATGTTCCTTTGAAATTAAACTCCATCGTAAAGTTCCACCAGACACACGCCGGATTGTCCCTGTGAAGCCTGAAGCTCCACCGTAAAGTTCCACCAGACACACGATGTCCCTGTGAAGCCTTGAGTTCCACCGTAAAGTTCCACCAGACACACGCCGGATTGTCCCTGTGAGGCCTAGAGTTCCATGACCGTCAGGTTCCACCAGACAAACGATTGTCCCTGTGAAGCCGAGAGTTCCACCGTAAAGTTCCACCAGACACACGATTGTCTCTGTAGGCTAGAGTTCCACCGTAAAGTTCCACCAGACACACGATTGTCTCTGTAGGCTAGAGTTCCACCGTAAAGTTCCACCAGACACACGATTGTCCCTGTGAAGTGTGCAGCTGGTACCACGATGTTCATTTGAGGAGCTGAAAGTATGACAAAAGTATTAAGGCGAGTTAATCATTGGGTCATATGGATAAACACTAGCAAATGCTTTTACTTCAGATTTGTACACCATTGCATAGTGCATTTGTATTGCAAAATTCAAGTAAAAGCATTCACTAGTCTTTATTCATATCACCCATTATAATACATCTAGGCCTACATAGTATTAAGAGTAGGATTTCGTCTTCAAAGTCAGCGTCTTCGGACGTCGGCACCAAAACGTTTCTCTTTAGGGCCGGCCAACCCGCCACTGAGAAGGTTCACAATGCGCCACAACCTTCTCCAGGAAAAGGTGGACTCCTCTTCGCACTGTTTCAGCCTCTGGGTCCATATTCATAAAACTACTTAAGTCTAAGTGTGATACTTATCTTTTGTGTTGAACAAAGGATAAGCGTCATACTTGGACTTAAGTAGTTTTATGGATATGGGCCCTGGCGCCGTCTGGAGGACAAACTGGAATCGGTGGCAGGCCATCCCCTGGAATGATAAATGATAAGTGTTTATAATCCGTCAGTTTCAGGATTCCAATTATGAGCAACGATGCCTCTCTGAGCAGGGCCTCCGCCAGGCAACACGATGTCCCTAAGTAGGCCCTCTGGCGTGAGGTTCATAAAGGCAGCACGATGTCCCTCTGAAGTAGGCCCTCTGGCGCGAGGTTCAAGGCACCATGGTGTCCATCAGGGTCCATATTCATAAACATACTTAAGTCAGAGTGTGATATTTATCTTTTGTGTTGAACAAAGGATACGTGTCACGCTGAGACTTAAGTAGTTTTGATTTTTCGCAGACAGAGAATTGATTTTTCGCAGACAGAGAATTGATTTTACGCAGACAGAGAATTGATTTTTCGCAGACAGAGAATTGATTTTTCGCAGACAGAGAATTGATTTTTCGCAGACAGAGAATTGATTTTTCGCAGACAGAGAATTGATTTTTTTCACAGACAGAGAATTGATTTTTCGCAGACAGAGAATTGATTTTTTTTGCAGACAGAGAATTGATTTTTTTCGCAGACAGAGAATTGATTTTTCGCAGACAGAGAATTGAATTTTTCGCAGACAGAGAATTGATTTTTTCGCAGACAGGGAATTTTTCTTTCTGACAGGGAATTAATTTTCGCAGACAAAGAATTTCGTCGACAAGGAATTAATTTTCGTAGACAAGGAATTAATTTCTGTAGATAAAGAATGAATTTCTGTTGAGAAAGAATTAATTTTTGCTGACAAAGATTTAATTTCTGTTGACAGAGAATTAATTTCTGTTGACAGAGAATTAGTTTCTGCTGACAAAGTTTTTTTTTGAATTAGAACTGCATGTAATAACTTTTGATCTAGAATTAATTTCTTTTGAAGAAGAATTAGTTGTTGTTCAACAAACAATTATTTTTGTTGAACAGAACTATAGGGCCCTGGATACAGAAAATTGAAGTCAGTGTTGATAGTAAAACCATGTATATTGTAATTCATCTAAAAATATACAACTGCCCTAAACATTGGCCTCACTTCACATCAGTCATAATGTAGACTGGTTCCCGTCTTTGCCGCTTCACTCCTGCGGCGCTACTGTCCGTTCCACGACAATTTGCACAACATGAAAAACGGCCGGCGGCGGGGGGNCGGGGGGGGGGGGGGGGGGCAAACTGACAAACGACAAACACCAAGCATCCAGATTCGGTCAATACGTTTGTTTCCAGGACCTGATCTTGAAACATCGACAGGACATTGGCCGTAGCAGAAAGACATTGCAAACAATGTGTTTTGAGAAGTTTACCATTTCATAATCTACCAAAGAATTATGAAGGACGAAGTTAGAAAATAAAGATGTTTGTGTGTGTATGAGTTTGAAAATAAAGTTATGTTATGTGTGTTGTGTTATGTGTTTAAAGTCCGTCATAATTCTGTAGCTTTTTATGAAATAGAAACTCTTCCAAAGCACATTAGACACAATGTCTTCTCAGCCTCAGCCGAATGTCCCGTCTCTGTTCCAAGAAAGAGGCCCTGGGCCAAAACCATTGGACCTCACAAGGATATTGGGTTTACCATTTCCTAGTTTAAAGTTCACCATACCAAGATTGCGCTACTGTCTTCCATGAAAACTGTGCTGCCACCTATAACGTGGTGACATCTCTCGAGTGACGTAAAAGACATCAATACAAACGAAATTGTCCAATGTTTACAAAAATCCGTCCATCTCCACTTCCTCCTCCTCAACAACGTTGGTTTAGGCTGCAGACATCCTCCATAGCCAGGCACGCCCCTGCTTGGGTTCGGCCAAGCATTCCAAACATCACCAGTTGGGTCCTGGAAAAAACAAAACAGACATTATTGACAATGAAGCTGATATGGTGGCGACATCACCCTATGGTCTTCACATCATTCCTTCTATCTGGTGTCAATCAAACTTATGCTAAGTTTATCTCATCAGAGAATCTCGGGTCATTTATGGTTGCACCCTACAGTAGGGGAAGAAACGGTCAGAAGACTCAAGTTTCGTCAATCTACTGTAATGTCACACTGCCACACGGACCACACTGAAAAACGTTACACCGGTACGGTCGCCAGACCACTGCCCATCCATACTGAGAACTACGCCGTTAGAGGCCGCTTGTTAGCGGTCCTAGCACGTCACAAAATTTGACGTCATTGACGTAAGCCATGGCGTCGATGTCATTATGGATGACGTCATGGTGTCCATTTCATGACTGGTGGTGGCCTCTAACGGCAGGAAAGTCGCCCTACCGTTTTCTACACCGACAAGTCCGAGAGGTGGAGCATTCGTATTGACGCTGATGGCCAGGATGTCACCCATGTTCACACCTAAATATGCAGATCAGTATTTCTGAAAAGTTTACGTACCTCCTTCTGCCTTAGTCGTGTTTTACGTTTTGGTCCATCAAGGAAATCTCCAAGGTCGAAGACGTTCATCACCGAAACTTTACCGGGCTGTTTCTCCGTGGCGGACGTCTGCGGACGCTGCGTGGATCGTCAACTCACAATACCGGTAGAGTCGTCCTGAAAAGGTTAAACAAAATGTCTTTAGAATCACCAAGTGAACTACAACGAAGCAGCAAGCTCGACGCACTTCGATAACCGTTGAAATTGGATGCCGTAAGGTTCCTATAGACACCACAAGATGTCGTTCATTCTGAATTGAGACTTACATCGTGAGGTTTCTCCATCCACCTAGTCCCTCTGCAGCGGGGAACTCCAACGTAAGATTCCTCCAGGCGCCATGAGCATGAAGCTCCACATTAAAGTTATCCAGGCACCATGATGTCCCTCTGAAGCCTGAAGCTCCACCATCAATGGTCCAGGCACCAGGATGTCCCTTTGAAATTAAACTCCATCGTAAAGTTCCACCAGACACACGCCGGATTGTCCCTGTGAAGCCTGAAGCTCCACCGTAAAGTTCCACCAGACACACGATGTCCCTGTGAAGCCTTGAGTTCCACCGTAAAGTTCCACCAGACACACGCCGGATTGTCCCTGTGAGGCCTAGAGTTCCATGACCGTCAGGTTCCACCAGACAAACGATTGTCCCTGTGAAGCCGAGAGTTCCACCGTAAAGTTCCACCAGACACACGATTGTCTCAGTCTGTAGGCTAGAGTTCCACCGTAAAGTTCCACCAGACACACGATTATCTCTGTAGGCTAGAGTTCCACCGTAAAGTTCCACCAGACACACGATTGTCTCTGTAGGCTAGAGTTCCACCGTAAAGTTCCACCAGACACACGATTGTCCCTGTGAAGTGTGCAGCTGGTACCACGATGTTCATTTGAGGAGCTGAAAGTATGACAAAAGTATTAAGGCGAGTTCATCATTGGGTCATATGGATAAACACTAGCAAATGCTTTTACTTCAGATTTGTACACCATTGCATAGTGCATTTGTATTGCAAAATTCAAGTAAAAGCATTCACTAGTCTTTATTCATATCACCCATTATAATACATCTAGGCCTACATAGTATTAAGAGCAGGATTTCGTCTTCAAAGTCAGCGTCTTCGGACGTCGGCACCAAAACGTTTCTCTTTAGGGCCGGCCAACCCGCCAGAAGGTTCACAATGCGCCACAACCTTCTCCAGGAAAAGGTGGACTCCTCTTCGCACTGTTTCAGCCTCTGGGTCCATATTCATAAACATATTTAAGTCAAAGTGTGATACTTATCTTTTGTGTTGAACAAAGGATAAGTGTCATACTTGGACTTAAGTAGTTTTATGGATATGGGCCCTGGCGCCGTCTGGAGGACAAACTGGAATCGGTGGCAGGCCATCCCCTGGAATGATAAATGATAAGTGTTTATAATCCGTCAGTTTCAGGATTCCAATTATGAGGAACGATGCCTCTCTGAGCAGGGCCTCCGCCAGGCAACACGATGTCCCTAAGTAGGCCCTCTGGCGTGAGGTTCATCCAGGCAGCACGATGTCCCTCTGAAGTAGGCCCTCTGGCGCGAGGTTCAAGGCACCATGGTGTCCATCAGGGTCCATATTCATAAGGGTCCATATTCATAAACATACTTAAGTCAGAGTGTGATATTTATCTTTTGTGTTGAACAAAGGATACGTGTCACGCTGAGACTTAAGTAGTTTTATGAATATGGGCACTTAAGTGTGAGGCTTCGCCGTAAGGTTCCTCTGGATCCAGGCACCACGGTGTCCCGCAGAGTGGGCGCACTCTCTGGCCGCGTGGTACCTCATCCAGGTCACATGATGTCCCTCTGTCAAAGCGTGAAGTTCCCTGAAACGACAAGGGCAGATATTTAGAATCCATCGAAGTTGCACAGATTTTAGAATAGCTACAGTACAGTACTAGGTCGACAGGTGGCGCGTCGCGATTCCACTTGAGGAAGTGTCCAGGGTCCTTATTCATAAACATACATAAGTCAAAGTTGATACTTATCTTTTGTGTTGAACAAAGGATAAGTGTCACACATTTAGACTTAAGTAGTTTTATGAATATGGGCCCTGGTTCCCTGTTGCAAAATGGCTGCTAAATCTGCCATCATCATGACGTCACATAATTGAAAACTTGAACATCTCTTCGCATCGTCAAAGCGACATCTGGCATCTCTGGAAGGCATTGGAATCACTGGCAGGTATTTTCCTGGAAAGATAAATGGTAAAGGTTTAGAATCCGTCAAAGCTTGACTGATACAAGGGTAGGGCCTATCTATAATACAGTGCTAGGCCTACAGGGACGCGTCGCGATTCTAACATGCGCAAGTCTCCTGGGCTCCTTCGAAAATGGCCGATGACGTCAAATCGAAATGGAAAAGGTGGACATCTCCCCGCACCGTCGAAGCGACATCTGGCGTCTCTGGAAGGCATAACTGGAATCACTGGCAGGTCTTGTCCTGGAAAGATAAATGGTAAAGGTTTAGAATCCGTCAAAGCGCGACTGATACAAGGGTAGGGCCTACATGTAATACAGTGCTAGGCCTACAGGGACGCGTCGCGATTCCACATGCGCAAACTCCCGGGGGCTTGGATCGAAAAATCGCTGCTCCTCCATCAGATCGAAAATTCTCCACAGCATGACATCATCGAAAATGGCCGACAACCCCCATCATCTCCCGTCACGTGGCATCTTCCATGTTGGTTCACCATTGTACTGCAAGCAGAAAATGATAGAAAGGCCGCTGCCAGAGCGCGGTGTTAGTTACTGAATGTTTGGTCTTCAGAAGGAATTCCGACCGCTATGATGGCACTCCCCAAGCCCACCAATAGCACATCTGAAATTTCTCCGGCGAAGACCAATTGTATGTTTCCCTCCACCCGAAAAACGTTATGTGCAGATTGGCCTATTATGATTTGAACCCGCTCAAAAAGCGCTGTTTTCTCATGTCTTTTTGAACTGATTCAAAAACAAACTGCATGGTGTAACCCAATGGATTGCCTTCATGTTCAAAATGGCAATAGTCCATTTGGTTTTGTACTCTTTAAGGGGAGCGCCACCTATCGAAGGTTACAGAGAGTAACTCAAAGATGGCGCCTTTTTGAACCATGACCTTCCCCCTATTTCAGTGACGACCTCCCAAAAGCAGCAGGAGTGTGCTCCTCAAAATAAACTCCCCTTAAAGAGTTTATAAAAGAAAAATGGGTCACGACACATGCAGTTGAAATGTGCGAAGTCCACCATTTATTTGCGCTATTGAATATGCCACAAGACTTCTTGTGAGCATATGTTCCTGAAATGAAATTTTTGATTAGTTACATAGAGAACCCCTCTCCCCCCTCAGCTGTCCTGCTTGCAGACAATAATACAGGGAGCCGGGGCATGCTACCCGCCCTAGATGAGGGCGCGTACCGACCAAAATGTGCATTTGTTAAAGGACAGCTAGACCCTCTGAAATGAGGAATGATTAGTTACATGGCTGAAAAGAAGAGATGATTACATTCATGTCCAGTATGTGTATACATGAGAACCTAGAGAGGTGTTTAGGTTTCTTAAGACGTGAGTGGACATGTATACACCCGAAGCATCACCTTTGGCGGAACAGTGGGTGGAGCCCACTGACTTTGTGGAAGCAGCTTCGCGGTCCCGGTCGACCGCAGCTGCGCTGAAAATTGAAGACATTCATACGAAAACGTAGGCCTATACAAGCCGAACCTGCTTCTAAACGTGTCTAATTTAGATGCAGATTCAGCTTGCGATGTAGGCCTAATTAATTTCTAAGTGCCATCTTGGCTCAAAACTGCTTTCCATTTTACGCGCCATCTGCTTGGCTAACAAAGTCACGTGGGTCGAATGACACACCCACAAGGCCAACAAAAGCTGAAATAAACGGCATCAGACTGAATGAAACAATGGCAGCAGACGTGAAATTTTGGGGAGGTTTTCGATTCTTTTGTGTTCCAGTTTTTCATTGGCTGTTTCCTGCTGCTTTTGTGTTCTAGTTTTTCATTGGCTGTTGATACTTTGTCTCCTAGGTTTTCATTGGCTGTTTCATTCAGTTCAGCAGAACAGGTGTTAAAATGACAAAAAAGGCGGGGGATCGTGTAAAAACCAGAACCAACCTAACACATTACCCAGGAACACCACAGACTGCTCACCCCATGTTACACCAGTGCAAAAGTGGTGTTCCAACTCAGCTCTAATGTGCAATGGCCCACAACAGGTAGTCCTGTACCTATTTCCACGTCTTCGGTGAGGACTTTTCCGATGCCAAGATGATGATGATGTCATGTATTCCACATAATCCAAAAAGAATTAATCCACGTTCTTCACCTCACCTCACCTCCCCTCAGGGTTGGGTTGCACACTAACTCACGTTAGCGCTAACTTGGTGTTAGCGCTACTTCATGACGTAAAAAGACAATGGATTTTTACGTCACTTAACATAAAGTTAGCGCTAACACCAAGTTAGCGCTATCGTGAGTTTTGTGCAACTCACGATAGTTCGCGATAGTTCACGATAGTTCGTCACAGTCCAACGAAAACGTTAATGCACAATCGAATAGAACGACACATCCTATGTTACGAAATCCACGTGTTCAACAGCCAGACTGGTTCCTGGCATGTCAATCAACGTCCTCGCGTCGCAGACGGCATTCTGCATTCGTGAACGGCTCCGAATGCAGTCAGACTTTTCGCCCCGATTTCGCTCCCTTGAAGTTGGAACTCACTGGCTGAAAAACAGAAAAGACGACGTCAAACCCTCTGAAGAACTGTAAATAATAGGGAGGTTTAGAAATCAAACGATCAAACGACACCTATCAAACGAGATGTCGCAACTGACCAATTCAATGCATATAGCGGACCCATTCATTTTTGATCGAGCACCAATCACGTGGATTTTCCTGTGTATTGGTCCGCTAGAACGTTGCTGCCATCTTTTGGCAATGCGCGCGGCTGACTGCTCCTATTGAAAGCCAGATTTGGGCTCAAAAATGTTGATGTTTAGCGTATTTACTTGCAATACATATCAGCAAGAATATGATATCACAGTTTGACCATTATCATGCCAATCGATCGGTGTAATGAGCACATCGAAATGCCTATGAGCAGGCTGCCTCTAGGGTCCCTCCAGTGGCCCTTTAGAGCGCTCCTTATTACTTACCGGTGCTCATGGTCGTTGACCAAGACAAGTGGTGTTTCAGCATTTCTCTGCAGCAGGGAGGGGGCAGGATAATGCAAAGATTCAATCCCTGCAGGAGTTCCAAACTTCAGTTCAGTTAGGCCTTCTCCGCTGTTTAGTTAAGAAGTCGGACGGATCTGACCACAGTCCTATTTGTTGGGTAATGTCCGACATTTCACTTCGTCTTCATCTTTCCCTGACAAGGGTTCCTATCGTGTTGGGAGCATAGTTCGAACGACGAAGTAGCTAGGCCTTGATACGTGAAGATGCCAATCTCAATCACAGACGGAGTCAGACAAATAAATCGTATGGCATGAAACTACATTTTGGAAAACATGCGTTTCGAAGTTTCGATGATTGTAGCTAGGTGGCGTAGCGTCCTCATTCGCCACGCTGACGTGCCCGCGGGCGCGCCCGTCGCACCGCATCGCTGAAATGGAAAAAAACATATTACTCAGTCGCATTCTTTCTGAAAATGCTCGAGAAATTCACTTTGTGCTTGAAACGTAAGGGGGCGCAGGGGTGCATCCATTGGTCAGGGTGGAAACCCCCCTCAAAGACCCTGATGACAACCAAACCCAGCGAAATCCTGCTCATTCGATTCCCATATTTGATTGGTCCGCCACTCCGCTAGTAGTACAAGGACAGGCATTGCCAATGCGACTTCTGCACCCGATTGGCCCATCCCGAAGTACATATTAATTGAATCTATTTTTAAGGGGGGTTTACACGGTTCAACATGTTGAACGCTGTTGAACGTCAAAAGACGTCAAAAGTTGTTGAACGTTGTTGAAAGCTGTTGAACCGTCTAAACCCCCTTTCAACACGTTTCAACAGGTCTTTCAACAACTTTCAACAAGTTTCAAAAATAGGAACATGTTCCTATTTCTGAAAACCTGTTGAACGCTGTTGAAAGGCCGTGTTGAAAGGTGTTGAAAGGGGGTTTACACGGTTCAACAGGTTTCAACAACGTTCAACAGCGTTCAACATTCAACAGCTTTCAACAGATGTTGAACCGTGTAAACCCCCCTTAGAATGCCGACACGCCCGATCAGTGCAGTGTGGAAATCTCAAATTCGTCAGAACTATTTCAACCTATGGCCTTTAATCGAGGTTTACCAGTATGCAGTGCATTGAATTGAGGGGGTTTAGTGTGGAAAATGAGCCGCGCCCTGAGGCTGTAGCTGGCATAGGACGACAGAATCACCCCCCCCCCGGCCCAGACGTCACCAAAAATGTGTTTTTCACGCAGATTTTTGGTCGAAAGACGGCAAAAAGTACAGTTTTGCCCCTCCATAGAGATCAAATGCCCGCCTCCCAGNTGCACTGTCAGAGGCGTTCAAAAAAAGAAAGGTCATACAGTAAGCCACTAGAATTGCATAAAGATATTTTAGCAAGCAAGCAGCTAATAGAATATATTCGAATTATATTTGAAAAAGTTCGAAAATACGGCCAAGTCGATAAAAAAAATGGCGGCCGCGAATTTCGCAAACTGTCTATTTCAACCTATGCCCTTTATTCGAGGTTTACCAGTATGCAGTGCATTGAATTGATCAGGGGGTTTAGTCTGGAAAATGAGCCGCGCCCTGAGGATGTAGCTGGCATAGGACGACAGAACCCCCCCCCCGGCCCCAGACGTCACCAAAAATGTGTTTTTCACGCAGATTTTGGTCGAAAGACGGCAAAAAGTACAGTTTTGCCCCTCCATAGAGATCAAATGCCCTCCTCCCAGAAAAAAGCTAGCACGGCCCTGTAGGCCTACCGGTACTCATGCGGCACTTGCGCCTTTTTCCGCACACGGACGCTACTTGTGCCTATCCCGAGCTTCACAAAGTTCATCTACCGTACCCAAATGTTTTCATTTTATAGAGAAGAATTCGGTATATCGGAATATCAGGATACTTACACACTCATTCTGTGTCCGTTCTTCCCGAAAATATCCAGCCAGAGTTCTTCATCTCGGAACGAGCTCACACAGCACCGTCCCTCACGACTCCACGGCTGGATATGACCAGCGACACGTCCGCCAGACGGGAGTTACGTAATACTAACTGCGGTCACTGATTCATGGGATAGGCATGATCGGGGCCTATTGAAAGTTACAATTGTATGAAAACCCATCGCACTAAACTCTGAAAGCAGTCTTTTGTAGCCTTCCTCCCTACTTCCGCTTGTTCAAACTATTAGCGTATTGCACCAGTAATCAGGGTCCGCCCATAATTGGAGCTTGACGCGTTGATCAGCTGGTTCACTCGTGCTCCAGCCCTGTGGAAGGGGTTTGGCCTGTTACGTAATAATTTTTTGGGGCTTTTTTGTCAGCCAATGGTAAACTTCCATTTTTTCTCTGAATGCAATAGATATCAGAATCAAATCGCCAATCATCCGTATTTGGCCTAAACAACTAGGCCCTATTGATTACACAACAGGGAACGCTTCTAACTGTCTCAATAGGTGTTGCTAGTGGTTAAGTTGCCGCGAAAAGGACGAAGTCAGCCTGGTTCAGCATGGCGCACACCTGCGATTTTTCGTGCGATTTTCTAGGCGGGGCCCCGGCCTTGCGACCGTAGCAGCGGGTGAACATATTTTCAGTTTTTTTAGTTTTTGTTACTCGTTTGCGACAAATGCTTCCTTGGAAGATCAGTGATGTCGCGGATGACATCACTGATCGACTTCAAAGGTAATTATCGCATGCCACGTAGTAATCGCCCCATTTTAGTCGCACGTGTGCGCCGCCCTTTCAGCTGCATTGCCGCTGGTCAAACGTGCCGCGCTCTAGCGCCATCTGTCCTTGCGCTGCGGAACCAGAAAACGTTGCAGTGACGTGTAGTTGTTTGCGTCGTCGACTGATGAACGTTGCACCGTCTTTGCGGTTCCCATTCCAGCCATCAATATGACGTCGTCAATGACCGGGCCAATAAATGTCTCTTGAATCATTTTATTATGTAATGTGATTACCTGATTAGAGTTTGTGGCTTTTACAAACAAAAAAATCCNTCGGGGTGGGGGCGGGAGGTTGAGGGTGATAAACTGAAAACAACACAATATATTGGTTGTAGGAGCACATTATGTGCTGTTTTATATATAAGCACATTCATAATAATTTTCATTTTAAAAATGGACAGATGCCTGAGCCTTCCTATCAGCCCAACAAACATGAAATTCCCCAGTTGCATGCGGCCAAAGTTAATAGACCATACAAACTGAACCTTAAGTTCAACAGGTTTGCACAACCCCCGAAATCTCTGACCCCTTCCTCTTGCCCACGCTTTACAAGCACATAATTCTGGCAATAAAGAAATTTTCTGAACACCCCCCCCCCTCGTGAAAATCGAAAGGAACGAAGGATTATAAACACCTGAATAAATATCACACAAATATCAAACGATAAATTTTTAAATTGGAATATCCCGTCGAGGGTGTACGTAATTATTTCCACCGCAGCACTTCAACACCTGTTAAACAAACCTTCAAATTGGTATGGCCTAAATGAAGTCGTCAATGCGTTGTTTGTTTATGTTCACACAGGATGACGGCCCGCCTCCACTCCACGTCAGAGTTTTCTTGCCAAAATTGGCTCTCTATGGGCAACTTAGTTGTAGAAAATGGGCTGTCCTAGTTTGTCATTTGGTCTCGGCACACGTCGTAATGAAACCAATAACAGTGATTTGCCCACTGAGAGCCAAATCGCACAAGAAAACTCCGACATACGAGCGTCTAAAGTTCGCATAATATCTTTTGCACATAACTTATATAAGACTTTGACTTAGCAATATATTGGTACAAGGGGAACCCATCTTGATTTTAAACTCAGAAACAGAACAAGTGTTTAGCCAGATGATAATCGTTTGCCAATTCAGCAAACATGGGAATTTCTGGGAAAAATAAGTACCCTTACACGTATGTATACATCCCATAAATCTTGGAAGTCCACGAGTACAGCCGAAGGCCACAGCTCCAAAAATCTGACATTCAAAACCCTATAGAGGTTCTTCACTGACGTCACAACGGTCACATGACTGCAAAGAATCGGCCATGTTGCCGTCAAATGGCAGGCGACGACGTCTGTCACGTCATGACATTTTGATGTCACAATCTGTGTGTTGACGTCGCTTGTCATTTTGACAGCCAATATGGCGGCATCGTGTCGTCATGGTAATGTACCGTCACGTGAAGAACCTCTGTATACTTTTTCGTTCGTCCTGAAAATACGCCCACACACTTCTGTCCAAAACATCATATCATAAGCTTCATGCCATTCAAAATGAAATATTTCATAATCAGTTCTCACGCCCAGGGTTGCACACCGTTTTGAAATCGAATAAACTGTACATCCATCATGTACCAACACACCCAAACAATAACACAAATACTGGCCTGTTCATGTAAAAATAAACAAAACACGTGTTGTCCCAAAACCGCAAGGTTACAAAGTCTGTATACTTACAACTGTACACAGAGGGTGATTACAAAATTGGTGTCAGCACCGAGTGTACAACGCAGTTTCTATCTACAAAATCGCAGTGTTTACACCAATTTCTATCTCCCAAAATACATTTTTCCTTGACCACTTCAACATGAAGATAGCTCGCCCACTTGACAAAGACCCTCTAGAGAACTTTACCACTGCACTGCCAGGGTAATATCATTCAGTCAGCAGCACACCAGGCGATCCTGCCAGGGAGCAAAATCAGCTGTCGACGCCAGGTATGCGCCGGACAGTGATGCATGGAATCTTCTCGCCAGCGATGCATGGTCAATGTCAAACAATACCAAAGCCGATATCACCCAGTCTGGGGTGACTGGCGAGCAGACCACTTGCGATATTGCCTCGTGTGCTGCAGGTTTAGGTTGCTTTTTCAACTCTACTACTACAGTTCATTCCAAATCCCAGTGGCGCGAGGTTTTCAGCCGATATCTCTGCAACGGCTGGGTCAAATTCAACATACCATACATCAATTGACTTGTCTTTCTTGCCGGTATCTTTCTGCTATCTTCATTTTTCGCGTAAGGCCTGCATAACGGATCCCTTTCTCAAAACCTATTTCATTTCGCTGTGCTGTTCAGTGCAGTTTACACGTGCACGATGCATTGCGTCATTTCAAAATGGCCGCCATTTCGGCCGTAAACACGAACTGTGATTTGTGAAAGAACTTTTTTCTCTCACGTTTTTCGGGAAAATGACAGTGATGATGGCTGTACCGCCAAGAAAGACAAGTCGATTGACGTATGTTTCATCAAAATCGGCCCAGCCGTTGCGGAGCTATCGTTGATAAACCTCGCGCCAATCGGAACTGGAATGGAGAGTAGGTGCAACCCAGCAAATCATATCTTTTTTCAAGTCACTTGAAAAAGCAGCTTGAAAATCACAACTCCATACAAAGTAAAGGATGTGAACAACACGTTAGATGTAATGCCAATATGACTGACCACTCCAATGAGCGTTTCTTTCGACAGGGAATTCGAATGCAAAATCTACTGACTTCACCGACTTACTTCAAGAGAAATATTGAACGTATCTATTAGACAATGACCACAAAGGATGTAAAACTTATCTTTTAAAGGTTGTTAAGTCTTGAAGATCATCGTCTCAGACTTGCCCTGAGTAACAGACTTATTTACATGAACTGCATGCGCCGACTATTTAGACTTGCGAAACTTTAAAGCTCGCCAGGAAAATGCAAAGTCGCTAACGACATTACCTATACAGCTAAGCACTTTTACAAGCTGAAATGGTTACAAATGGGCACTTTTACCCGGGCTCAGTACATGCTCCTCACTTGACAATGAATGTTCTGGAAGAATTTGCCGAGGACCGGCAAAAATACATGCATCATGCTACAGTTCACCATCTGGATTTTTGAATATCGTGGATTTTGCGACTACGAAAGCTTGAGTAGATGGCTACGATAGTTTCTGAACCCACAGCCAAAAGGTAGGGTGAACACGGGAGTCGTTGACACTATACGCTCGTTGATCACCACCAACAGCAGTCAGCAGCGCTTATCGCCAAAAGACGGCAGCGAAATTCTAGCGGACCAATACAATAGAAAATTCTCCCGATTGGTGCTCAATCAAATATGAATGGGTCGGCTAGGCATTGAATTGGACCGTAGTGACACCTATTGGTCAACTGACTGACAGCTCCTATTGATACACCATCCTTTGCACTTGCAGTGGCGTGTGCTGATGAACAAACAGGCCGCCCATTGCATGGTGGCCCACAACTCCACGGTTCACCCTACAGTACGTGGTTCACAACACTTTTAAGTCCCAACTAGGACACTTTGGGCCGTATGCACCAACGTAATTGTCTTGAACTCAGGTTGAGCCACCGTGACAATGGAAAAGTTGTGGCTCAACCTGAGTTCAAGATAATCTTCGTTGGTGCATACACCTCTATAGATGGTTTCAAAATACATATCCACATATCCTATCCAGAGTCAAACACATATAAAAACTTATTTTCACTACAACTCCAATGAAAATCTTTGACCTGCCGTTCCGTATCATTAAATGCCCACTGAAACAACATTTATAAAAGTTCCTGCCCTTAGTTCTCAGATGAGATCAAGACATAGCTACAAGATGCAAGTATGAGAAGAAATGTACAGTTTACGTGACAAAGTTTAAAGAATTTTTTGTATACAGCTATCAGAGTCAAGAAATTCGAGGGATTTTTACTTGAAATGAAAATTCCTCTGAGAAGTGCAGTATTGTAGATTGGTTCCCGATATCACCCCCTAGGCTTCAATACTGAGAGTGGTAGCGCCTGTTGTCCGTCATCAGTGCACCTGATTGGCCAAAAACAGCTGGTGAAAACATGTTGATTGGTCTACTCAACCAAATCTCAACAAAAGAGCAATCGGCAGTTTTCCAACGGGGAACCTATAGACGTTTCTCGAATTTGCGGATCTGCACACTTCTGCCGAAATCGCAACCACAACACCGAATTGAAACAAGCTGACGTGACGCAATCCATGATTCAGCAATGGTCGACTCTGACGCAACATCATCGAAGTCACTGTCGTGGGGTTCACTGCGTCACGTCATCCAGTTTCAGACCGAGGTTGTGGTTGCGATTTCGGCTGAAGTGTGCAGATCTTTCTCGTTTACGTTAATTTGGGATTTGTCACCAATCAACCTGCTTTTCAACCAATCACGTCATACTGGACGACAGGCGCTGCTGATCTCCGTATTTAATCCTACTGGCGAAATCATGAACCAATCTACAAAATTTTCAACACGTGACCAAGAGAGGCACAGGCTAAGTCTCTACAAATGTGCAATTTTGAACGGATTAGGAGGATGTGGTGATGTTTGCAAACAATTTTTTAAACTCTGCCTCATGTATTTTTGTGCGTTCATTCATATCAATGTCATTTATCACATATTATACTGATCAGAACAGCTACCTTCTAGTTCACATAAAACAGTAACGACACTGACATTTACAAAACCATTTAAAAGTATGAATCCGAGGCTTTTAAAGAATAGACTGCACAGATAACCTACTGATACAGTTCATAGTTATGACACAAGGTTAGCTGGCAGGTCACAGTGCAACTTTAGCATTATATGCTGCCCTCGGTTTATTAGTATCGTGCTTAATATTTCCAGCAAGCGTGAACCTTATGCAGATTTGGACAATATCGGTCAGAATGACTAAAACATTGCAAAGATATCTATCTACACGTTCCTGTTATGTTCTGAAAACTTTGCTGCACACTCCTGTTTCCCACTACTCTGACATCTTCCATCCACACGATACGTAGGCTGCCGATTTTTTCAAAATTTTACTATTTTTTTGCAGATAACATGACTGCCTAGACGAAGTTTTCAAACCTATATCATGTGGATGGAATGTCATTATTCACGCAGCCAACTTTCTTGTCAAATTTTCATACTACTACCAGGACTTATAAACCAGTGCAAAAACTGAAACGTTTCGAGTTCGAGTGGACAGTAAAGGCCGCTTTCCCTTCCACTGCAGCAAAAAATAATGCCCTTGACACTGTTACAGATTGCTACTAAAGACCAAGTGGTGTGTGCTAGAACTGTTTGATAAGTAAGCCAGTGCTCGAAAAGTTCAGTTGTTCAAAGTAGCCGTTTGGCTAAATGTCTACAAATTTTCATAGCCAAATATCTATGCTTGAGATACTGCCAATGGAAATAGAAAGGACTTATGGCGATTAAAATGGTGAAAATCAAGGAATTTTTGTAGCCAAATGGCGAAGTTGACAAAATCCTTTATAGCCAAATGGGAAAATCCTGTAGCCAATGGCGATGAAAACAGCTACTTTTTGAGCCCTGTAAGCGCCATATGCTTGGGTCGGACTTCAGCCACACTTTCATTAAAACCCAACTTTTCTCAATGCTTCAAGCAAAGAGAAAGTCCAACTTCAGCTGTACTTTGGGCTCAAGTCTGGCCCAAGCATACGGCCCTAAATTTTCCTGCAAATTTTGTTTTGTAACGAACTCGTAAAGCCTACATCCACGTCCACTTTTAGGCCATTCCCCTGGGCTACATCATAGAACTTCTTTTGTCAATAGATTAACATAAAACCCTTTAGAATACAGATTACTCATGCTTCATGTACGAAGTGAAAGTACAATCAAATTTCGCAAAAAAAGGGACCAAAATCACTATATAGCAGAACAGGATACAGTGAGTATCATATGCGACAATATTTCTAAACGAATCATACCGAAATTCTCAAATATCAAGCAGAAATGAATATTTCTAACAAACTGCAAAAATAATGCAGATTTTACGAAGAAATACTTCATGACCTTAAAGCAAGCAGCGTACGCAACTACGTAACCAACAACCGAGACTTGATTTTTGAACGTGAACAAATACATAGCATTGACTAATCATTTTTTTGAATTTTAACGTAGGTGGGCAAGTTGTTTTATAATACAAATATGGACTGAAAATCGTTCAACTTAACTCTGTAAGTTTTTAATACCAAAACGGTACACATCCTCCCGACATGACACTTCCACGAGACCAGAACCATAGCACATTCACTCCTCTCCTCGACAGATTCCTGCAACAAATCTTGATTTAATCTCAGCTTCCCACTCAGTCAATTATCTACAGCCCAAGAATCACAATGTCCTTATGTTCCTGAGACATCTTCTCAATGTTGTGGAGACTTCACCTTTGGCGACGACGAAAGATCGCGAATTTGACAAAACATTGAAGGCCTAACGATCATTTTACAAGTAAATGAGACAACCAACCAGAATATACCAGAATATACTCTGTAAATTCTCTGACAAAGTCCGTGTTTCACGGCAATATCCTGGGTAGGAGAAAGTTAGAGTACCAACTTCATCGTCAGATACCCAACCGCCCTTCAAACATTTTGACAAAGTCCCGAAACTCTCGTGGCCAGAAATTTCTTAAAATTGGTTAGACATATACATGTTTTGTTGGTCACACAGACGAAATCTGATCTGATACTTCCGTCTCTTGACAGTCCGTCCCTTCGAGCTCACCCCGTCGCCGCTTCTCCCACATAGAAATACGTCGTAGCGGGAAACATAACAGTCCACTCACACATATCAGGCAGCCCGCTAGATAGAAAGACGCTGTGTAACTACCTGTGGTGTCAAAGAAAGCACCTGAAACAACAGGAAAATATTTAGTTCATGCCACAAATGGAGTCAAAATACGACAGGTTTTGATCACAAGTTACAAGGGCAATCTAAACAGCACTATTTAGGGATGTATGTGCAAAGTTCCAAATCGAACTCTTTGTAATATGTTGTATATGTGACCCGTGACAGCAAAATGAGTCGGAATGCGCACAGAAGTAGAATGCCACGGAGCATCTCCGAATACTTACCTGCCATTGGTGAGCCGATGATTGTTGCAATCCCTTGAAATAATATCAACAAACCGAAGGCATTTGTTAACTTGTCCAGGCCCAACAGCTCGACGACAACGATTGACCGAAGGGCCACAAATGCAGCTGAAGGGAAAAAGAAATGAGTTAGAATTACACATGAGAAGCAGCTTGTACTGACTCAAACGCACAATCATCTTGTACGAGTTGCAATGACAAACCGTGTGTGACACAACCATGAGAATTTGTGACCCTCTCAGACTCTAGCAGAAGTTGATACTTGTCGCAATGTCACATACTTTGCATTATGCCTTCAACCATTCCACAAACTGCACGTCTGTACGGCGTTAGAATTACTCCATACTTTCAACAGCAACTTTACTTACCGATGCATATTCCAAAGCCACAGGCGTAAGCCACAAGGTGTGAGAATTGTACACAGAACGGGGCAAAGAGAGTGAGAACTCCGGCAAGTACGAGCGCCACATTGTTAATCCATAAGCAGTTTACCCATGCTCGGTCTGCAACGAAACCTGCCACGATCCGACCTATCACATTTAGTAGTCCCAATACCGAGAGCAAGTACGCTGCTGTCCTCGGTTCCGTGCCCTGCTCGATAGAGTAACTCACGATGTAGACAAATGGCACGAAGAAACCTGGAAAATAGAAGGAATTGCATAAGAGAGAGGGAGCAGGAGGCAGAGACATTTTAGCTGTTGTGGCGTAAGGGCATTAACCCTTTCTTCGTTTGCAACCAGCACCTACTTTTGTAAGATCAGGTCACAAACTGGAAACCACAGACCGTTCTCAAATTGACGTAAACGACAAAGATCTGCACACCTCCACCAAAATCTCAACCACAACCTCCGTCTGAAACTGAATGACGTGACGCAGACAACCCTGGGACAGTGACGTCGAAGACGTTGCGTCGGACTCAACCATTGCTGAATCATAGATGGTGTCACATCACCCGGTTTCAGATCAAGGTTCTGGTTGAGATTTCGGCGGAAGTGCGCAGATCTGCGAATTCGAGAATAGTCTATATCTTTCGTTTTCCTCCGTCCAAACTTACCCAACATGGAGCAGAAACTTGATATTCCTAAGATTATAAACGTAGGGCTCTTTAAGAGTGAGAAATCCAACATTTGCTTCATAACGTAGCACATATGATATCCGCACAATTTCTCCCCACACGTCTCCTCATCCTCATCCGGGATCGACGTCACGCTCTTCACGTACGTTTTAACATCCGGAGAATTCACGTATTGCGGAACGTTCATCATACTGCCACTGTAAAAGATGTCCTTGCGGTACATGGGCCGTGACATCTCACGACATAAGTGTTCAAATGCCATTTTCCTCAAAGAAGGATCATCCTCACCCGGTGATGTTCCGCTTGTGTTGATACTAGAGCACCTGCTGGCCGGTAACGAACCGCCCAGCTTCAGATTTAAAAGACCGCGTCCATTTGCACTCCCGTTGCTCGTCGCGGCAGAGGCGGCGAGGCCTGCTACGTTAGGATTCGGGTCCGTGCCGCGACGATCCAATGCGAGACTAGATGCTTCTGTATTTTGTAACTGAGTTTCGCTACCAGCGTTATCGACTATTATGCAAGGGCGAGTATTCCTCATAGCTAGGCGTTCTTGTAAAATAATCTGATTCATCGTGTTATTACTAGCTTTAATTAATTCATTATCCCGGGTAATAATACACCCGTCCAGAGAACCTTGCGAAATCGTCCGCTGTCTAGCCTTCTCTTCGATAATTTTCGTCATAATCGACCCCCGCCTGATTTTTGACCGTGGAATGTGCCCTTCCTTTCTGTACTTTTTCTTCGGTTTCATCGGTTCGAGCGGCCGAAATAAAGCACCACATACGGCACAGTTTAGAACTATGCCGGCCATGATTAGCATTGCCCCCTTCCAGTCATAGACACTTAGAAGATACTCCGAGAACGGAGCGAAAACTAGGGTTCCGATTCCCGAGCCGCACACGGCAATCCCGGTAGCAAATGCACGTTTTTTCTCGAAGTAGAATCCCACAATGACTATTGCAGGCAGGTAGATCAGACCAAATCCAATTCCTGAAAGACAAGAAGCGTAAATACTGAGATCGGTTAGGAGTTCTGTGTTTCTGCCAGGGGGGACAAAGAGAAAATTTGACAGAATTCTTGGTCAAAAACACTATGCAGCCATAGAAAGCAGCTGTGGGCAGTTGTTTGTGTCACTGGTCTACAGGCAAGTCCTATGGACACAAACATTGGCAAATTTGAGCAAACTCTCATGTGGAACAGAATTTTTCGAACTTAGTAAGATTACGAGCAAGGCACCATGCGAGTTTATGATGACTCCAATGTAGGCTTTCTTAAAGACAAAAGATAGCCACAGATGAAAGCGGTACCTACCTCCAACCACACCATACAGGACAATCAACATGTTGACGTTAGTTGATTGTGTGCTTAGCACAAATGCCGAACACGTGAGGATACTACCAGCTATCGTAACCTTCCTACAACCGTATTTGTTGGCCAGGGCGCTCGTCAGGGGGCCTTGAATAGTAAGAGAAATACATCATTACAGAGAACACACCAATATTTCTCCTAAAATAGACGACTCTCGAATTCGCAGATCTGCGCACTTCTGCCGAAATCACAAACACAACCTCGATCTGAAACCAGCTGACGTGACGCAATCCATGATTCAGCAATGGTCGAGTCTGACGCAATGTCGTAAAGGTCACATTCATGGGGTTCTCTGTGTCACGTCATTCAGTTTCAGACAGAGGTTGTGTTCACGCTTTCGGTGGAAGTGCGCAGATCTTTCTCGTTTACGTCAATTTGGGATTTGTCTATTAAATTCAATTGAGACAACTTTTTGCAGAGCGGCAGGGCACGGATGTGTTGTGATCTCCAACTGCCAAGTCACCAACAGCTAGCAGTCAATCTTTGTTCTAGTCGCGCTGAATACGAATAAAGCCTTACCCATTGTCAAGTAGCAGCCAGCAAGCAGGGAACCCGCCCACGCAGTCTTGGCTCTCGATTCTTGGAAATGCTCCAGAAACGCCATGAAGAAAATCCCGAAGGAGAAGCAAACACCGTCGACGATGATGTTGCAGAGGAGCGATGCAACCACGATGAACCAGCCCCATCCTCCATCCGGGGGGACAGGGGGCGCCGGTAGGTCATCCTCGACACCCTCCTTTTTTTCCTCGTTTAGAAGCTGTTTGTTCGCTCCCATTATGATGGCGTTAGACACACATCTTGAGGACCTGAAATGAGAACGAAGAACTGAAGTGAGATGGAGGTTCAATAAAATCCAATGAATGGGTTGTGGGGGGGGGGG
>NMRB01000001.1:457381-486291 GCA_002633025.1 Notospermus geniculatus | reverse complement strand
CCCCCCCCCCCCCCCCCCCCCAAGTATTTGCAATAACAAGTCATGACCAACAACCTAAAGTCTGGAAGTGAAATTGACAAGGAGAAATACAAGGAAGTAGAATTTCGACCTTCATGATAACAATCAGCGGAAGTACACAGTTTAGGAGTCATCGATAAAAGTACATCAATGGTTGACGTGATAGCATCCTGGTGCATGCTCACCGCAGACTCAACCCTCACAGAATGTGAACAAGTCTGGATTAAAATGACCTCAAGCGATTGTACAACAAGGAGTTGGGCCAACATGAAAGTGTCCAAAGTGTAAAAGTACGATTAGGAAACAGCTTTGTGTATGATATGATCAAGCTAGGCTTGGACCATGGCAGTACACAGACAATAGAAGGTCCAACGATAGACAATACAGACACGATATTGACAGCTATAGGATGATATTTGACATTATTGATAAGCGAAGATTGACAGCCAAATAGGCCAATGGCCAGGTCACCGCTGGCATGGCTGGGTGCTGATTAGGACTGTCAGACAAATAGGCCTAATTAGTTGGGTTAATCAGTGTGGGTCAAAGAGGAAGCTATAAATAGGGTAGAAAAACGGTCAATGAATGTGGCATGACTTGTCAGTTAGACTATTTCATGGCCAGGCAGATCAGAGGGGTTTTAAAAGGCGGCACTCCATGTTGGAGTTTTCTGGCACAAATGTGACCCGATCTAGCAAGAGTAGGCGCATGCTGCAACTAAGGAAAGGGTTAACGGCCTTATCATGTTACAGCACAATAGCTCAAATGTATGTCTCTGCAAGTTGACATTTTTAGCAGTAAAGTTGAGTAAACTGATGACAGATGATGATCACTTGCGACAAGCGCTAGCTTTTCCTGCAGCGGGGCTCTCTATATGAGCAACTAAGCCATAGAAAACTGGGCAGCAGTTCGTGTTACTGGTCTTACTGGAAATTGTTTTAGATTCGTCGGACACCAACTTTGGTGAGTTTCCCGCAGAGCAAACTTATGCGAGAAAACTATCAAGTGGACGAGAGCTTATCATGCCTGTGCCACGAATGGATGGAAAGTGAAGAACCTGCAACCTTCGTCATCCCCAACATTCCTACATGTATGTCCCGGGGAGTCTGAGAAGTCTCAAGTCGAGAGTAGGGCCTATAATCAACTGTATCCTGAATTCCAAGAATCAGAAAGAACTGCCAGTACTCACTGACTTCACGTCCAGGCAACGAACTCCAGAATTTTCCAACAAGATCTTCAAGCCCACTTTTTTCCACTTGTACTTGTAGGATCACTGCACGCCGCCTACAGTACATGTGTAAACCGCACTGGCCGACCTGAGTAGGCCCACTCGGGAGTCAAGCATTCCCTACAATGTACACCTAAAAGTGATGTCTGGAGGCCAATTCTGAGATCAGCAATTGTGGTTAGATGTAGGCCTACCGGGCATGCTGGGCTGCAGTATACATGTACTGTATAGGCCTACAGACATAACTTTAGGTGTTGTATGACAAGAAGTTAGAATTTACGCAAGGTATCACTATCATCCACATGCTCCACGCTGGATCTCACCCTGCTACAGTACGTACATAGGCCCCTACAGGATATATCCATAGAATTGCGGCAAACCAAGTTTTTGAACTTTACTGAAGAAGACAGTAAAATACCTACTTCATTCAACTCCTGTCTGAATCGAAAGCACAAAAATTGCCAAAGCGAAGATTGAAATTGCTCAACTGAGTCACAATCACTCATTGGGAATTTCCACTGAGGTCAACAGTATGTCATGATTTGAGGTCAGATAAGNCGATTGTACAACAAGGAGGTAGGCCAACATGAAAGTGTCCAAAGTATAAAAGTATGATTAGGAAACAGCTTTGTGTATGATATGATCAAGCTAGGCTTGGACCATGGCAGTACACAGACAATAGAAGGTCCAACGATAGACAATACAGACACGATATTGACAGTATAGGATGATATTTGACATTATTGATAAGCGAAGATTGACAGCCAAATAGGCCAATGGCCAGGTCACCGCTGGGTGCTGATTAGGACTGTCAGACAAATAGGCCTAATTAGTGTGGGTCAAAGAGGAAGCTATAAATAGGGTAGAAAAACGGTCAATGAATGTGGCATGACTTGTCAGTTAGACTATTTCACGGCCAGGCAGATCAGAGACAGATTTTAAAAGGCGGCCCTGGTGGAGTTTTCTGGCACAAATGTGACCCGATCTAGCAAGAGTAGGCACATGCCGCAACTGAGGAAAGGGTTAACGGCCCTACCATGTTCAGCACAATGTCTCTGCAAGTTGACAATATTAGTGGATAGCAGTAAAGTTGAGTAAACTGATGACCGATGATGGTCACTTGCGACAAGCGCTAGCTTTCGCTGGAGTGGGGCTCTCTATATGAGCAACTAAGCCATAAAAAAATGGGCAGGAATTCGTGTTACTGGTGTTACTGGAAATTGTTTTAGATTCGTCGGAAACCAACTTTGGTGAGTTTCCCGCAGAGCAAACTTGTATGCGAGAAAACTATCAAGTGGACGAAAGCCTATCATGCCTGTGCCACGAATGGATGGAAAGTGAAGAAACTGCAACCTTCGTCATCCCCAACATTCCTACATGTATGTCCCGGGGAGTCTGAGAAGTCTCAAGTCGAGAGTAGGGCCTATAATCAACTGTATCCTGAATTCCAAGAATCAGAAAGAACTGCCAGTACTCACTGACTTCACGTCCAGGCAACGAACTCCAGAATTTTCCAACAAGATCTTCAAGCCCACTTTTTTCCACTTGTACTTGTAGGATCACTGCACGCCGCCTACAGTACATGTGTAAACCGCACTGGCCGACCTGAGTAGGCCCACTCGGGAGTCAAGCATTCCCTACAATGTACACCTAAAAGTGATGTCTGGAGGCCAATTCTGAGATCGGCAATTGTGGTTAGATGTAGGCCTACCGGGCATGCTGGGCTGCAGTGTACTTGTACTGTAGGCCTACAGACATAACTTTAGGTGTTGTATGACAAGTTAGAATTTACGCAAGGTAAAACACTATCACCCACATGCTTCCACGCTGGATCTCACCCCAGCTACAATAAGTACATAGGCCCCTACATGATATATCCATAGAATTGCGGCAAACCAAGTTTTTGAACTTTACTGAAGAAGACAGTAAAATACCTACTTCATTCAACTCCTGTCTGAATCGAAAGCACAAAAATTGCCAAAGCGAAGATTGAAATTGCTCAACTGAGTCACAATCACTCATTGGGAATTTCCACTGAGGTCAACAGTATGTCATGATTTGAGGTCAGATAAGCAGTTAACATACAATGTATGTCTATATGACTATATAATAGAGTGTATGGTGTGGTTAACTACTGTTTGTAACTATCGGAGCACATGTGGCAATGGTGGGGCATGGGTGATGCAATGTTTGAGGAGCGGGCTTTGTGTCCGCTGTATACATGGACACCAAGATGGTTACTTTTGAGTCGGTGTGGTCACTATGCCCGAGCTTATGGTTGTGTAAGATTCAAATTTCAACGTCCAATGTGGGGGTGGGGGTGGGGTGCGGGTGACAATGATAGATAAGTATCTATCTAACAATTTCTCAATGATAATAAGGCCTGGAATCGTTGTGTGGCCATCCTGAAGAAATGGGTCTCTCAGCATCGCTTTGTCGCTCGCAGGCAGGAGAACCTGACAACTTAGAGAATCCCAACAACAAACTACTAGTTCACATTCACCTGCTTCAGGTTGCCCCCCCCCTCCCCCGACATTTTCACATTGGAACAGCCATGACAGCTTGCTTACGAAATTTGGTGCTAGCGATCTATCAGGTCCATTTCCCGCCTTTCAATGTACAGTTGAGACCTGATGTGCAGCGTGAATCTGATTGTTGGGGAGTTGAAAAATGTCAGTAGGTCAGTGGGTCAAAGAGATGCCAGTGACATGCGATTATCAAGGCATCAGTTTTGTTGGCACTAGGCTTGCTCATGTGCTGCATGTGCTGGTGAAGATCAGAAGGACTTTTCACAAGGTCAAGGCCGGTGTAATGTTTTTCAGTGTTCCCTAACTGTGAGTGTTCCCTTCCTATTGTCTGGTGGAATAACAGTAAGCTGGGACTTGACAAGGGTACTCAGAGAAATGTGTTGAATCTGTACCGCCTGTGTTTCCAAAACAATAAAGGGAGAGACTGACACACAGGAACACTGGCAGATGTTACACTGGTCACTGGGAATTTAGAGAAGACCAACATTGCAAAACGTAAGCAATAGTTGTGGACGTGATCCGGACAGATTCGTGACGTTATGGGCTGTCCTCCAAGAAAACAGGGTCACTGGCTCCCTCATTGTAAGGGCACACCAGATGGAATGGTAGAAATAAAGGGGGACAAAGTGCCAGAACGCCTGTGGCTGCAGAAGGCACTGATACTGATAGGTCCCTCGCAACCATGAGTCAACAAAATATGCCTAAGTGGGCAACTGGACTAGTGAGTCGAGCTGGTTGGGAGAGGGGCGAGGGTATCAGTCTCTAGGCAGTGGTTCCGCCAGAGGGTACGCAGGGTACGCTGTGATTACCCTCAAAGGAACAGAAAAGGGCCATTTTCTTTAATTTCATGGGGTTTTTTGCTCATTTTGAAGAACTGCTTACCCTCAAAAATATTCCTGGCAGAAACCCTGCTAGGCCGACAAAATACCTTGAAAATACCTGGTATTACCCTACCAAGCAATTTACCACCAGGGTATGAGCTTTTCTGCTGACACCTGGAATGACCTTGGCTCATGACACCAAATTACTTGTGCAGATTCAGGACCTGCGGTAACTTCAACGGATTTGAGGCTGAACCTAAAGTTGTCATGTGAGTTTTGCATGATCCAGACAACCTGGCAAACATCTCGACTAATCACACAAAGTTGAAACATCATGAAGGCACACAATAGCCAGGAATGATGATGCAAGCTAGATGTACTATATGAGATCGAGAACTAGGCCATTCTAGGACAGCGAGGCCATGACTCCCCACGTGCTGTTATGGCTGAACAGAGAACAACCAGCGAGAACACCATCTCACCATCATCTCCGCATTGCGAGACACCGTACGCCACTCACCGCGGATAGAAGTATTCCAAATCAACTGAATTCACGATTTAAAATCCGATGTCAAGAATTTCTACAAGGAAAACGTTGAAATTGCCACAGTTTATCACATGGTTGAAGCACGCCTCTTTCTTCTCCGTATGACCTTACGTACACAGGGAAACTGGGTCACCCTCCAGATGAATCATTCGATGCGCTCATTTCTTAGAAAACAGCACCACCAACCACAACATGAAGACGAGAATAGCGGGATCCACCCTCCGTCCATAAACAACAACAATGAATGACATTGGAATTTGTGGAATATTCCCTCAAAGTAGCTGTGCAGTATTCGTGATGTATGAAACTGTATTGGCATTTTGCCAACGGAAGCCTAACGGCAGCATGGCCCATTGATTGTAGCAGGATTTTCATTCATGGTTTAGATTGTGGGGTCATGTGGGGACAGGTGATCGGGTCGTCCATCACAGTGACAGAGGATTCTGGGGCTCAACTGACAGCAGCACAAAGTTCCTTCAGTGGGCTAGATGACCAAATGAGGGGGGGGGGGCAATTTGCCACTGGACTGACATAAAATTGAACAAACTCTGACCCTAGAATTAGTATTATCCTTGAGTGTACGGTGGTGTTGGACAACCAACATCAGTGTACTGACTGTGACATGCGCTAATGATTCATTTGATGCCAACGGTTGGGAACATGAATATGAATTTTAAACCAATTTCAAGGAACCTGAAATCTTTTTTGCTCTGAGGGACAATAATGATACCGTACCAAGAAAACAGCTGACTCATCAGAATATTGGATATTATTTTGCTGAATAAATGAGGATTAACATTCCAAGAACAATAGACTGGTTGGCGGTCCTGATGCAAAATTTGCATCGCCCTCTCCACAAGTCCCCCATCGCTCCTCCACTAGTTCCCCATCCCTGGACATATTACCCTACCCGAAATTTTTTGCGATCCGATCATCATTGAGAATTGATCCTCTGGTGATGATCTGATGCGCGTTATTTGGAACGATCCACTGATCAGCAAAAGATATGACCCCTGGATACATCATCCTGTGATCAGTTTTATGTGAAGATCCATCACTGATCGCAGGATTATGATCTGGTCATCGACCCTGCGATCAGTGATGGATCGTTCCAAATAACGTGCATCAGATCACCACCAGAGGATCAATTCTTGATGATGATCTAGAAATCCTCTGATCACTGCTGGATAAATGTGGTACCGATCCGTAAGCGATCATGTGATCACGTTGGGATGAGTAGAGGATAATGATACTGAAGTGATCCATTGATGATCCGGAAGCGATCCTCCCATGACCTTGGGACCATATCTCAGCACTACATCATATACATNGTGCTCTTGGTCTGCGGTTTCTGCCAGTCTTAGCACATTGGTCTGCGGTTTCTGCCGGTCTTAGCACATAGGCCTACTGGCGATGTCTGGCAGGAGGACCTGGGCCCATGTTACCGAAGCCATCGTTAGGTTACCGATGTCGTTAAAACTGGGAAAATGCATAGCGTAACGACATCGTTAATCTAACGATGGCTTCGGGAACATGGGTCCTGGGCTGGGTTGCACAAAACTCATGTTAGCGCTAACATCATGTTAAATGACGTAAAATGACAATGGATTTTGACGGCATCTAACATAAAAGTTAGCGCTAACACCATGTTAGCGCTAACGTGAGTTTTGTGCAACCGGCCCCCTGATCTGTTGGAACTTGGACCTGAGCAGTGACCATGATGCCTGCGGAAGGAAATCCAGGGGCAAGGGTGGTCAAGTTGACAGTCATGACATCGGGCAATTGAACTGAAGGTGTGTAAAAGGTCTGCACACAGTTTACGTCATATTATGTACAGTACAGTAGATGACCTAGGTCAATTTCCCTTTGTTTAAACCTCTTGACCATAGATACTTAGTGACCTTGATTGGCACAAAAAGGGCAGTCCCAGGCACTTGCTGTCAGAACACCACATGGAGTATTGAAGTCACCGACATGATTGAATGTAGGCCTGTGTTATGCCTTGAAAATTGAACCAGATCAGTTGTTCCAGGCTGTCAACCATGCTTGAGCAGCTTACAAATAAAGTGGGTGACTCCATGCTTTAAATAGCAAAGAATTGAGGCTTGTTGCCGAAGTAATCAAGCTGTAATCAAAATATTATGAAATATTGAACAGTATGACAATGAATTTGAAAGATCAGCTCCAAGTCTATTAATCCCTAGCCACAGGGTTCTTCATGTCGCTAAGTAACCCACTTTGAACCACCACCCTCCTGAAAATTACAGCGTACATATCAGTGTGAAAAGACTTCTGATGTTTGACAGTGGCTGTGGCACCACGTCATAAGTGGCGTCGCTCATTTGGATGCCCGTCATTTGTCAAAGCGTAGATTTTACGTCAACTCAAGGACATCGACTACGCCGGTAGGCCAAAACTTGTCATGTTGTGTCTCAGGCCACAAGTTGTGTTCTATAGGCCTAATTATGACATTTCAGCCCCCCCCTCAATTTACATGATTTACATGATGACAAGTCCAGACCTGCCAAGTCTCACGCGATTTGCGGGAGTCTCACGCATTTGGACCCATTCTCCCGCACTCCCGCAAGGTCAGTGCTTTCTCACGCATTCAGGCGAAACGTAATTTCTTGAAAAAAATCTTCAACGCTTTTACAGTTCAAAACTGACTCTAATACACGCCGGCATCTATCGGTCCTTATCTGAATCATGCGGAACAGACGATCATGCTTGGCGCCAAAATCATCAAATCACAGGCAAGCTCTGACGGACAGCTTGTGCAAAATAGCTCCTACAGTGATGGTCATGACGATGATGAACCTGCCGCAGTGCGTGGTGGCGATGATACTCCACCCAGAAAACGAGTTAAGGGCCAGCTGGCATTGGGAATTTTTGGTACGTGGTCAGACGTTGTAAACAAAATATGTCAAAATACCATAAAAGTACAAGTTATATGACGAAAATGAAGGCACCTGCGGGGTCTATCAGTCAAAAGGAATTGAATGAGACGCGACTTAGAACGTAGGCCTTACTAAATTAGTTAATAAGCTGAAACAAAAAGACTGGTACACACTTTCCCAAGAAATATCAGATTTTGAAAATCAAACAACATGCGTGTCATAAAGCTCCAAGTTAAGTCTACCCCTTTTGATAGCAATATATTCGACAGATATAGAATACTCCGCACGTGAATTTCATGAATGCTGCCAGATTATCCGACAGGGCGGCCATATCGTGACTATTATGCAGCCAATGACGAAGAAGTCGAATATGAACTTCAAATCCATCCAATTTCAAGCCAAATCTTCAGACTTAAATTGTGTTCGGAAATATTCTAAACCTCCAGCATTGCATCCCAAAAATGACCCATTCTCCAGCAAAATCGTAGTAAACCTCAAGCAAGCTGATAAAACACCCTTGGCAGGTCTGCAAGTCACAAAAGCGATGTCAAAACAGAACCACAATTTTCAAAATAAACTCAGTTGGCAGGACAACATCGATCTGAAAAGTGGAAGCCAAGCATTGTGCCTGAAAACATAGGCATGATAGGCCTATGATCATGATGATGGAACAGCTGATTGACCAGGTCATGTGACCAGGGTTCAGTGCAGGAGTCGATGTACATGATGTACAGCACTTACATAATACATAGGAAGCCAGAGCATGTTGTGCGCATGCGTCGATATCCAGGGCAAGCAAAATCTCTACAAAACGAGTCAAAAATCGGGCCAAAATGTGGCATTAACAAGCATGCAAAAATAAAATGCAATATCCTGTACCAAAGACCTGAACCTATATTTTCATCTGGTAGTCTGAATTTAGGAAGATTTTGTTCAGGAAGTGTAGAAATCGGGAAGGAAGTCGCCGGTTCTTCCAGAGCTCGATTGAGATTTCTGCTGTTTCGGCCATAAAATGAATGAACCTGGCTCAGCGACCTGAGATTTCGAATGTTTCCACACGAAAATAGGCGATCGTACTCACCAACTGACTTCAGTATATCGTCGGTGATAGTCCGAAATACAAAACAAAACAATCCTGGGCCAACGATCTCGGATTTCCTGTTTTATAACTAGGCCTTTTCGTTCAATTTCATGTACAAGCCAGTTCCTCGGCGTAACAAAGACCCGATCAGCTGTTTACCTGACATGCGAAGGACTATTATCGACGAGACAAGCTTAGTGGAGTATTGGAAACAGGCATAGTCTATTTTTAGAACTTACCGATGTCTTTGGGCGAACAGTTGTGCTGCTTCGTCAAGAGAAGAATTTAAACATGATATAAATATTCTGGAAGTATTTAAATTGTCAAGGAAATTTGCAAAATCTTGTGAAAGTCTTGATATCAAATGCCGAAAAACAACGCTGCAAGCTTTCCAATAGTCCACTAAGCGCATTTGTAATTGATTGACAGTAGCACCGCCCAGTAATTGGAGGTCAGAGTTGAGACGGGTGACGTTGATTTGGTGACGTGTTGGGATTCCCCAGCCAACTGAACACCTTTTTTCCTGGAAAAATCCACGTCGCACGTGGTCGCGGCCACGGACGGGTTCCTGTTTTAGGCCCTGGGGTGACTTGCGCGTCCGGTTCGGTGGGTGCGTATCAACATTCATGCCATTGGCCCTCAGTCGTGAAATTATCTGGCGTAACTGGAATAAGTTTTCAGCTAAGAATTTCGCCACTTTAACTTATACCCCCAGGAGGGTTTTAATTTAAGTCAATAAATAGCCTGTTACCTGACAATGCAGGTATAGAAATAAACATATCGGGTGAGGCGTAATTTTTAATTTTTTTGTATTGGCATGAGATTCGACTGGCGGGTGGAGTCACTAGTTGAACTTGGCACTAATAATGCCAGTAAGTAAATCAATTGGGTGTGGCAAAGTAACCCACTTTGTGCCGGTGTAGCAGTAAATAGTGCCCCAAAAGTGTCCACTTCTATTGTTGAATGACGGATTAAGCGGCATGGGTATAGAAACCAATTGTCAGAGATTAGAATGTAACAATAGGATCTTTTGTTCCCCGGACAGTTTTTCCTAGGACATTCTTTCCCTTCACACCTGTGTGACAGGAATCTAATTCCCCCAGGACTGGTTGTTCAAATATTTGTCATTTTTAGTCACCATAATGCTGCTATCTTTTTCCTTACTATGTGGATTACGATTATTGGGCTGGGCCTATAAGTGACCATTGTAGGGCTTTCATCCCATTGTTTCACACACTTAGATGGAGGGGTCGGACGTACGTACGGACGGACGGGCCAGACAGACGGACGGACGGAATTCACTGCAACTGAGCTGAGGATTGAATTGATTTTGTCGTCACTGCGCCGCGCCGCCTGAAATCAGCTGGCAAGTGCTCTTCGTCCTAATTATGAGAACAATTCACACTTTTCAGTTAAACTTTTAGCAGTGGCGTCGGGCTAAATGGAAGAAAAAGACCCCAGACGTGCAACAAACCGTTAAACGTTCCCCCTGTCACGAAGGCGGGAAAGTTTTGGTTGGGAACGAACCGCCACCGCACAACAACCCACGCGGTACAGGACGGTTGCGATCACCTGATATTGTGACCTATGAATAATTAAGTAGGGGCGGAGCTTAGGTCCCACTGCACAGTTTTCCGTCAGTTTGAGCAAAGAGCACCAGCGCCGTCTATCGTTAGTGTACGAAACCAGACTACTAGGTCTCATTTACCAGATTTCATTCATACTGTGGTCGGTCTCACTCCACAGATTTTATTCACAGTACTCTAATGTATAGACAGAAGTAAAGAGGGCGACATTGGTCGCGATTGCGAAGTTGATCAGCTTGAATGTTTGAAGGAGAGGGAACAGCAGCACCACCCCCGAAACATGCTACTGAAGGCCCATTCAATTGCGTAATAAAGGATAGCGCTGGAAAAAACGTGCAAAGCTCTCATATACATGTAACAGAAAAAGTCGGGCGGATCCAGGATTTCCGAAAGGGGCGGCCCACCTCCAGAAAATTTTCAAAAATGCGATGCCAAATATGCGTTTCCCAGGCATCTGAGGCAGAATAACTGAACCACGAACTTTTATGGTTGAACCATGAACTGCGGCCAAATTACAGTGAAGTTTATAGTAAAACTTCACTCTTATTTGTCCGCAGTTCATGGTTCAATCATAAAGTTCATGGTTCATGTTTTCCTGGGATTNTCTGAATGGAAGAAAAAGACCCCAGACGTGTAACAAAATGTCAAACGTTCCCCCTGTCACGAAGGCGGGAAAGTTTTGGTTGGGAACGAACCGCCACCGCACAACAACCCACGCGGTACAGGACGGTTGCGATCACCTGATATTGTGATCTATGAATAATTAAGTAGGGGCGGAGCTTAGGTTCCACTGCACAGTTTTCCGTCAGTTTCAGCAAAGAGCACCAGCGCCGTCTATCGTTAGTGCGCGAAACCAGACTACTAGGTCTCATTTACCAGATTTCATTCATACTGTGGTCGGTCTCACTCCACAGATTTTATTCACAGTACTCTAATGTATTGACAAAAGTAAAGAGGGCGACATTGGTCGCAGTTGCGAAGTTGATCAGCTTTGAATGTTCGAAGGAGAGGGAACACCAACACCACCCCCGAAACATACTACTGATGGGCGTGTAAAATGCGCACCATTGATCCCAGCTAGGCCCATTCAATTGCGTAATAAAGGATAGGGCTGTATAAAACGTGCAAAGCTCTCATATATAACAGAAAAAGTCAGGGCGGATCCAGGATTTCCGAAAGGGGGCGGCCCACCTCCAGAAAATTTTCAAAAATGCGATGCCAAATATGCGTTTCCCAGGCATCTGAGGCTGAAAAAACCATCCCAGGAATAACTGAACCACGAACTTTTATGGTTGAACCATGAACTGCGGCCAAATTACAGTGAAGTTTATAGTAAAACTTTGTACTTCACTCTTATTCCGCAGTTCATGGTTCAATCATAAAGTTCATGGTTCATTTTTTCCTGGGATTGCTCTGCCGCCATGCATAAAGGGGGCGGGGGGGGGGGTGAGGGGGCGCTGCACCCCTAACTCTGCCACTGAAAGCAAGATGCAATACTCTCAATTTAACGATTGGCGGCGGGTCATTACAAATACAGACGACGTATAGCTTTATGTATTGCCAACAGGTGTATTAAATATAAGATGTAGGCCTATTAGTATTGTGGTATTATGCGAAAGGCTTATACTACTCATTGACTGCCATTTAAGACCACAGAATGAATAGGTATCTCAATGATCTGACCCAAAAGATCGTATCGCGCGTCCTTAGCAACCGCAGGGCGTGGGTGGAAGTGACGTCATCACAGGCATGGTGAAACACATCTGACATCATGCGCTCCTAGAACTAGTACGCTCATACATATTCATATCTGCGAGGTTAGAAACCATGCCTGTAGAAGTGTCACGGACATACAATTTGCAGAGATGACGTAACCAATTCCGTAGGCCTAAAGTGTGATGTGTGTGATATACCAGCTTTAGCCTGAGGGGAAATGCATTTCCTCAAGATGACGAATGGATATTTTTTTCAATATTCTGTTTAAAAATCGTTTCGCCGTATTGCTGACTGGGCCCTAATAATCCCCAATACCAAGTATCTTACACATTAGAATAATCCGTATAGGAAACAACGTCATTAATAGCGAGATTTAGATTCACTTCCGATAACGCAAACGGAGACGGCAATGACGTCGCTCTCTTATGATCTGGTAGCGTTCAAGTCGTTTCAACAGCGAATGACTTACATGTATCATCAATATTAAAGGAGCACGGTATTAGATCTCAAATGCGCTATTTGACTGCCGACGTAGAGGGAGCCACCTAGCGGCAGTAAGTAAGAATAACTACAAAAATGCATTACAAACTGTACATGTACGTAGCAAATCGGGTCAATTCGCCAACAACGTAGTTAGTCCCTGGGTTGGAGAGTTGCGCGGTGGCGCCGGCTGTCGAGAAAAGGTGGCAATACCATGGTCCTTTAAAGGATTGCACTTAAAGGGACCCTATGGACAGCCAGCTACCAGTCTCATATCAATACGGTCACTTCATCACAGGTGGCGCTAGCAACTGACAACCAACAGATTTCGGCGCAAATTTTGATGTTCTGTGTATTTTACTTGCAATACATGTCAGAGTTAGGTTCTCATGCCAACTGATCGGTGTAAAGAGCACATCAAAATGCCTATGAGGAGACTGCCTGTATGGTCCCTTTAAGTTACCAATACGCACCAATCGGTCGTGAGAATCTTGGCTATGACGTCATGAACCCCCTCCCCTGATATTCCACCTGTGGCCTCGATCATTGGGGAATAAATCTCAAAGATATTGAACTATAAATCGCCTGAACGACCACGAGTACTAAGCAAATATTTTCCCCAGGGGAATGAACGAGTGAAAGTTCTCTTACAATCGTCTTGTGGGATTATCATTTATAAGTCGAGATTAAATACGCAAAGGGAGTTTAAGGTAGGTAAATGCTGTATTAGTGTGTCATCTGAGAATATGTTATTTTTCTCCTATATCATATACGAGGTGAATTTTGTTAGAAACAAACAAATATCACTTCTACTATCTCATTTGATTTGGTGAGATTTTTTGGTAAAATATGGAATTTGATGATACGATATACATGTATTCCCACACATGAAATTCATGAAAAACGGGCAAAAATATCACGATATCTTGCTCGATATTGTGAGATTTTGCTAAAATATCATGATATTTGACACTGATGATATATTCTTTATTTCTATACCTTGAAACCTCGTCGTCAAGTTTTATGTTTATGAGTATTTGTGGGCAAAAAGAAATGAGAGAAAATAAGAAAGAATCCTTCAACTTGTTTTCAAGAAAAATGAGTATGAACCAGCTCAAAAATGAAAATGGGCATATTTCTGCTGAATACATCAACCAGCATTTTCCTAACTTTTCAGAATCTGGCAGTTTCCTGGGGTTTTTGTTCATGAAAATGTCATTGGCAATGGAAGGGTGAAATGTGGTTTTTGCTGATTAAAAAGAACACACGATGATTTATTTTTCTTTAAAAACTCTGCATTCTTATATCAGGACCTCCCAGTGTTACCAAGATTGTCAAGAAAATCGAACACCGTTCCACCCGTGGTCGACAAAAAACGATTTCCGTTGGTATACCTTAATTGAATCTGATCGTTACAGCAGGTGCGTAATAACATATCATGAGTAAACAAAAATGGCTGATCTACTTCTTAAATGACACTGTCTCCTTGTTCAGCGGAAGTAGTGCAGTGAAAAGTCTCATCTGTTAAAATATCAAATGACTGTGAGCAAATGTCTAAGTGACATTTCTAACAAAAGACTTTCTATAACTCGATGACTCGGAAATTTGGTGAAACTAGGAACAAAGTTTCTTGGTCACAAATGGCTGATCTCACCAGAAAACACCTTTCAAAATCATGTCCAGTCTGTGATTTTCGTCGAACGAACTGCTCATCTGAAACAGCTGACATATCGGGTGGCCATTTCCTTGTACTGTACTTTTACATTAGATGTCGATGTTCAAGTGGAGCAGGTGCATAATTTGAAACGCACACCCTGATTGGCTGCCAAATTCGACCAATTCGCCAATCAGAAAATACGTTTCAAAAGGAGCGTGTACGCGTAATTGAAACCCCCGGCTTGATTGGCTGTCCACTGCCGACGAGGTTTGCGTCACATCTACGCTGAATCGGACAGAGTATTTCGGGCTTGCGTAACATATAAGCCGAATCGGACAGAGTATTTCGGGCTTGCGTCACATATAAGCCGAACGGACAGAGTACTTCGGGGCTTGCGTCACATCTGCGCTGAATCGGACAGAGTACTTCGAAGCTTGCGTCACATCTAAGCTGAATCGGACAGAGTACTTCGGGCTTGCGTCATATCTAAGCTGAATCGGACAGAGTACTTCGGGCTTGCGTCATATCTAAGCTGAATCGGACAGAGTTAAACGACGCTTGCGTCACATCTTTGCTTTGGCGGACGTTCTGTGCAGCGTTTTGAAGAAAAACGTACACAATGTAGTTCATCTATCGGTTCTCATCCCTCCACCGGAAATAAAAAGTCGCCTATCATTTGAATTATTAAGCATTACACCACTGCACAGCCGGGAGCTATGCCACACAGTCATGTTCTGATGACCTATACCTCAATTTGACGAACACGCTTGACTGAATAGTATTAAGACGATGTAATTTATGAAGGCATCCGATTGTCACTAATATGAGATCGGATCTGAGGAATGCATGCCGCTATTGAGACACCCTTAACGTATCATTAGACTGACATTATTACCACCTCAATATGGTGATATATAACCTGCTAGACGTATAGTAGGACTTCAATAACCAGTCAAAATGTTTTGAAGTTTGAAAAGCCAATCAAACAATTCATTTTTGAAATAAGTATTTTATTGCATGACACGTGATTTCACCTCTGGAGGTTTCCTGCCGGTGTGGTTATGTGAGAATTTGGGACCTAACAATGGCATCCCTATTAAATTGACATGGCCTGGTTGAATAAGAAATTAATTAGGATTGCTGGCACATCACCAGTTTGAACCAAACATCTTTTTTTCCTTCACCCTTTTGGAATTACCAATCAAAAACCGTTAACTTTGAACTTCATACGACCCACTTGAACACAGGCCTACTCAAAGAGGCCTATAATTTTCATGATCTATCGTCACAGACCGTTGTACCCTATATTTCCCACAGCGCTTTACGAAAGCCAAATATATACATGTCATATTTCTTTGAATATTTGGACAATGACAACAAAGATTGTATTGAGTGCGTTCCTGTGATGAATAATATGGAGATCGGTCTGTGCAAACCATATCATTTATCTTCTAAACGGGACCTCTCCTGAGATTTAATGTCAGAGTACGGTTATTGCACCTGAATTTGATCCACCTGCAGCGCTCTTTTAGTGCATGTACTTTCTTGTTGTTGTGTGTTGTTGGTTGTTGTTGTTAAGTCCACTTCACTCCAGCAATGAGGGACGCTATTGACGTTTTATCCCGACAGGGCGGCGCTGCGGGAGGTTGTACCGAAGACACAGCTATAGACCTTTCCACAAAGAGTGGTGGCCTACTAGTTCTCCCATATGACGTCGTGGCCATTCATTGTCCAAGCATGATATTACACTACCAAACGCATCCTCTCAGACAATTATTTCAACTAAACTTTTGTGCCCATGGCCTACTTGACCAGCTTACCACGCCAGTGGCCATTGAATGGTAGTAAGCTTCTGACGTCATATGGTAGGAACTATTAGACCGCCATCTTTGTTNCATGGGGAACATAGAAAACGTTACACCTTTGCCATTGGGCATATAGCCATATTGGGCAATATGGGTAGACACCAAAGGATATGAGACACACTGCTTGGTATCTTCCCATGTTGCTTTTCACCCAGGTAGATTTCCTGCACTCAAACAGACACATTTAATCAGGATTTCAAGCACATCGAAGAATGGAAAGGATTTTCAACATTTTCACTCTCAAAAGATGCAGACACTCGATTGCCCTCAAGGATATTTTGAGTTTGCATGGGTCTAAGATAAATCGCATATTTATATATTTTTGTAGCTTGGTTTGTTTGACGAAGGATAACATGAACAATAGACATATTGACTATATCATTCTTCATATCGTTAATATAAGCCATTGGTAAACACAGCCAGCACTTTGGAGGGATTTGTTGAGCTGTGGAATGATATGCGTACGAGAAAAAAATAACACGGGGCAGACGACGGATGTACTTTTAACACACCACAAGATTCAAGATCTTACCACCAACTTACTACCAGCTTGATGCCCAGATTTCAATCTTCAAGCTTGAACCAAGACTTGAGTCTTCAAGCTTGAACCTGAACTTCAAGCTGAATGATGCAATCACCGCCGGAATAAGCCATTGGTAAACACAGCCAGCACTTTGGAGGGATTTGTTGAGCCGTGGAATGATATGCGTACGAGAAAAAAATAACACGGGCAGACGACGAATGTACTTTTAACACACCACAAGATTCAAGATCTTACCACCAACTTACTACCAGCTTGATGCCCAGATTTCAATCTTCAAGCTTGAACCAAGACTTGAGTCAAGACTCAAGTCTTGAACCTGAACTTCAAGCTGAATGATGCAATCACCGCCGGTGGCGCCGGCTGTCGACAAAACGTGGCAATATCGTGGTCCTTTAACAAACAGACTCGTCCCTCTCGTTTCAGAGTGCGCATTGTGATCGAACCGTCGTCTTCCCCAACCCATGGCGATGGGTCAGAACAAGAAGGAAAAAGACGGGGAAGCCCCCAACGTGGAGGACAGGTCGAGGTATAAACCTAGTAGTACTAAGTTCAAAGCTTTCACGGGTCCCGCTTCTAGGTTAGTTTTGCTTTTAGGTCGCTTTTGCACGTTCCAGCAAATTTACCCATCAAATTACACAATGTCAACAAAGATTAGGCTTTGTCTTGGCCCTTTAAAATCAGGTTAAGTTGGCCATTATCGGCAAGACCACCCTGATGCTGAGGTAATCAGTGGTTCTTAGCACTAACTGCCTACGTCATCGCACAAAACGGTGACGTCACCGCTTACAATGGTGACGTAGAGAGTTAGCGCTCGCTCCCTACGTCCGTCACTTCACAGAAACGGTGGTGAGCGCTACGAACCACTGGTTTAAATATAGTGAGGTTTCGCAAATCTGACGAAACATGAAGTGCGAAATAGGAAATTCAACTTCATTCCCAGGACCTAATGTATTTCTGGAGATGGTTGCTACCACAAATGTCCCTGCTGCCAGTGCGTCTTTTAGCGTATCATGTAAGACCGAGAGAGTTATGGTGTATCTTGAATTCTTGAATTTCCATTTCGTATCTACGAAGTGGAAACGAAAGATAAATTTCCACGTTTTTATACACCGTAACTCTATTGGTCTAACCTCATACACTGAAAGACGCTGTTGCAGCAGGCGATATTTGTGGTACCAACCATCTCCTGAAATACATTACGTCCTGGAAATGAAGTTCAATTTCGTATTTCGTGTTTCGTCAGATTTGCGAAACCTCACTAATGGAGAATTTCTTGACGAAACCGAATTTCATGTAGAAAATCCGCATCGATACTTTCAAATCGGACTTATTGGAAATTACAATCCGAATTTCTTGACCTCACACCGAAATTTATCTGCAGAACGGAGTGTAATGGGACTTGATTGAATATACAAGTATACACTGTTTCAAAACACATGGCTAAGGCAAATATCCGACCACCAGTGATCATGCCCAATGTGGGGCAGTGGGTTGACGAACCGAGTGCCGATTTAAGTTCTGAAAGTTCCAGTTCTATACGCGCTGACCCGATACGAGATGGAAGAGGGTTTGTATTTGCAAAAATCAACACTTTTTGCCGTTTAAGTGTAAATGCCAATATCTGTACAGAAAATCAGGGGAGGAACATCAGTTGGTGAAACAGCCTTGCTTTACATCGCCGTGTACATCGCTGCACACATTGAGCTGTTCCTTCTGTTGATCAACACCCCGTGAGGGTTTTCTCGCAAGTTGGCTCTCTATGGGTAACTCAACCATAGAAACTATGGGCAGTCGTTTGTGCCACTTATCAAGGCGGTAACAAGCAATAAGCAGTAAGAAAATCGACAATAGGGAGGTTTAGAAATCAAACAATAAACGTAAACTTTACGACAACGTTATTTTTCATACTACCTATTAACCAGATTTTGTATTGCATTTTTGGACCGGAAATAACGCTATGGTTAACGTTTACGTTTGTCGTTTGATTTCTAAACCTCTTTATTGATTGAGAGCCAACTCGCACGGGAAAACTCTCACGTGGAGCAGCAGTTTAAACTTTTTGTTCGAACCATTTCCAGGATTTATTCACGTGTCTTGTTACTACGTCACCAGTCCTGACCATCAACTACCCCCNAAATGCTTGCCTGATACTTACTTTTAATAACCAAGGCCTAGTTTTCAACAGAGAGTGAAAAAACTGCGTAGGGGAGCTCTAATGCATTGAGATAGAGCGCAGTACATTTTTACACTACGCTGACGTCGTGACGTCGTCAAGAATCGCGGCGACGATTTGTGTTTTTCAGATTCAATACAGTGGGGCTTTAAATTCCCGAAATCACGGCTTTATTGGCGCATTATCACAGTTTCACTTTTTATCTCATTCGACAGACCGGAAGATGTTGCACGTTGGTGAGTAGTGTGCGCATGCCCAGTGATATCACGTGCACAAACTTTATCGCACTGCTAAATTTCGTGTTATATCTGGTGACTGAGGTGCTCCACTAATTCGGAATGGTATTGTTTAACCCTCTTTTTTTCAGGGCTTTTGTCCCCATTTGGATAGGATCATACATGCACATGATGTCCTCAGTTAAGCAACGTTCATTGGCACACGGATCCGATCCGTTTCCAGTCCGTTTGCCCCTTGCCGGATACGACAACGCTGAAGTCCATTATAGATTTTTTACGGACCTGAATCGGACCAATTCCGTGTGCCAATGAACCTTGCTTTAGTCGTTTTCTGACGGCTTGTTTCTATACTGACCGACTGGGGACATACAGCCAATGGTGGACTTTATGCGTGTCCCCATTTGGGTAGTACAATGTATCAAAAATAGATAAGCGAGCTTATCTATTTTTGGTAGTATGTATAGAAAGGACTGTCCCCATTCGACACTAGATGTCTGTGTGTGTTTGCAAGGTAACTTGGTGGTACAGGGAGTTCGAAGTGTCAGCTAAACCTACTCTATTGTAGCAAGTCCAATACAGGGTCTTCTACGAGGTGGTAGACACGTTTATGCGATGGACTTAGGTGTTGGCGTGGAGTGCAGTAGTGACACCGTCTGTCGGTAGGGGGCTTTACCGTTTTGTTTCATACTTGCCATAACCACGGTTTGTACGGATAAGGTGCATGTATATAATTGGGTTTTGCAGGGCGTGATATACTGTGAAACAAGCCAAAAGAATCTCAGCTGGCGCGCTTGGAGGGACAGTTTTTCTTTAGGATAGATTTTCCAAAATCGTAAATCAGATAATAGGGAGGTTTAGAAATCAAACGATAAACGTAAACTTTACGACAACGTTATTTTTCATACTACACATTCACCAGATTTTATATTGCAATTTCGGTACGAAAAATAACGTTGTCGTTAACATTTACGTTTATCGTTTGACTTCTAAACCTCCCTATTGATATGAAAGGGCCTCAAACACCATCGTCCCTGCAAACTCTACTGGTATATTAATTAAATCTGTCTATAACTGCTGCATACTTTGTGCATATCAGCGTGAGTGATCCGGTCGGTGCTTATTGCTCTGAGCAGACTCTCTCCTCCGAATTGATCATTTTAATCAATGCACTTGCCATTAATAATGTTATCTCAAGAAACCATAGCATTATTGACGACCCGTGATCTATCGTACCTCTTATACGTAGCTGTTTTCATTAGCAAAAAGCGATACGTATCTGCAGGAGGGAATCGTAGCTTTATGAAACAATAGGGAGGTTTAGAAATCAAACGATAAACGTAAACGTTAACGGCAACGTTATTTTTGGGCCGAAAATGCAAATAAAATCTGATTAATGTGTTGTGGGAAAAATAACGTTGTCGTAAAGTTTACGTTTATCGTCTGATTTCTAAACCTCCCTATTACCGACCGCGTCGACTTTGGATTCCTATGGGAGGTTATATCAGCAAATAGACGCGAAAAAATAAAGACGCTGTAAGGCATGGTCTTAAGTCGTTGGGATGTGATGTCTAGCCGTAGCTGAGGAAGACGTTGGGCGGCGCTGTAGTCGTCAGGATGATCTGGAGTCGTAGCTTAGAAAGACGCTGGGTGGCGCTGCAGTCGTTAAATGACCTGGATTCGCGGCAGATCAAAATTTACATCTCCCGTCTGGGTCAGCGGATTGCTTACTCCTGGCCTCACCAAGGATGTGCACGACCGAATAATAAACGGGTCAAATTATGCTAAAGTGGTGTATCAGCAAGCTAGAATCCCTCAAGGCTCACACAGAACTCAAGAATTCCGATTTTAAAATACATAAAGATAATCCTTATAATAATTAATTAATTCACCGCGCCACTGTTGTCCATGTTAAAATAGTTCAACTTATTTTCTGACAAAATATTTCACTTGCATTTTCTGGTGGGTTGATTTGACGGGCGACTGTGTGCTCACGCTGTGCTTTTACGCATTGGCGTTTAGGCCTAGTTAGGGTGGGACTGAACCTAGATGTGCTGGATGTAACACAGAAAGCGTATTAAAATCCGTTCATAAAAAACAAAAATGTTTGCATTTAATAAGAAAACGAAGGCAAATTTTCAGTAGCAACCAAAATCCTCGGCAAGAGTGTGTAGTAGTTTGTTGTGACCTCGTCAATTGCGGAATTTACAAACTCCTCAATCAATCAGGATATAAAAAACAGATAGCTTAAAATTAAGTTAAGTTTCTGGAAAAAACATGGCCATCACAACGGAATCAATTGATCATTTTGAGAGGTAGGTATGTTTTGGCTCAACAAGTTGCAAATGTTTGTCACGGTCTTGTCCCAGGATGTTGCTGTGGTATACCCCTGTCATGCCTGTCCTCCATGTCGAAGAATTCAATTGGCCGATAAAGAGACCTGGTTTTGCCGCTGGGATCTATCTCCTTGTGGCTTGCCACAGGGATCTAGCTCCTCCAACGTTATCTTATCAGATTCGAAGATGTCAACAGACTGCTGTGTGGTCAGCAATGCCGACCATCACCAACAGCATTGCTGCCGTGTGGTCAGCAATGCCGACCATCAGCAACAGGCATTGCTGCCGTGTGGTCAGCAATGCCGATCATCACCAACAGGCATTGCTGCCGTGTGGCCAGCAATGCCGACCATCACCAACAGGCATTGCTGCCGTGTGGTCAGCAATGCCGACCATCACCAACAGGCATTGCTGCCATGCCGACCATCACTAACAGGCGAAGCTGGACCCCAGCAATGTCGACCATCACCAACAGGCATTGCTGCCGTGTGGTTAGCAATGCCGACGCCCAAGCTGGACCCCGGCACTGCCAGGTCTCTGTGACCTAACTGCGATTTTGGTACATGCTTTACAGCGAATAACAACTACGTTTTAGGGAAACCTAACAGATATGGAGGTCTCACGATAAAGCGTGAAAAACCTCCATCTAAATTCTATGCCAAAATGACGTTTTTTGCTCTAATACCGTGTTTGTCACACGCCTTTTCTTGGGTCCAATACGGTGAGTGACGCTTGTGGTGTCACTGGTAGCAAGGACACAAATACAGGCGTACTCCGAGCTGTTGGCGTCTTTCTAACTCATCTTGACACACCTGTATAGCCGAGAACTGTGCCATATTTTCAATTGTTTTTGGAACTAATTGCGCCAGGAAAGGTGTCGAAGTCATATTTCACGACAGTGTTTTTTAAGAGGTTGTAAAATTTGGATATTCTTGACAAAATCTGCGATTGGTGGAGTTAAATGCACGTACCACCTTCTACTAACAGTCTAAGGAACGGAAGTGGTCGGGTCAACTCGTCGAAGCTCAACGGATCTGTTGACTTCAAAGGATAAAGTATCATTAATGTGGAAGAGGCATAAGATAGGCACCATGCATCCTCGCTCGCTTGTAGAACTTAGCCAAGAAATGGTGAAGGGGAGCGTTGACATTTTCCATTTTTCAGCGGAATTTATTAAAAAACGTAACCAACTTTTTGAACAGCAGCTTAAAATCTTACGTCGGTATCAAATCATGGACGAGGAAAAACAAATGGAACAATTTGATCAAATACTCAAGTGGCATGATAAGTAGGTTGATAAAATGATAATCTTACCGGTGTAACGTTTTCTAGTGTCCCCCATATCTCAGTGTTTCTATACAATAGACAGATAGAGAGACCATGACTTTTCAATAGGGGAACACGGAGCAACTCAACCATAGAAAACTTGGGGGGGGGGGGGGAGATTTTGTGTCAGTGGTCANTGTGTCAGTGGTCACAGCGTGAGCAAGGAAACCAACATGGTTTCTCTTCCACCTGTAGGCCTAGATGACCTTTCGATATCTGCAGAGGTAGAATTTTATCAAATCAAAACCACTTGACATGGAATCAAAAGTGCAACCAACACGTACCGGTACGGTCATAGGGGCATAAACATACGTATATTGACTAGATCATCACGGAGTTCACAGAAGGAACATGGATAGGGCTATTTCTATCGAGAGTTATGTCTTCTCACCGGCGGCCCTCATACTTCAGCCGTGAGTTAACTGCATATACACCGTCAACCTTCCCAAATGTAAAATAGGCCCGTCAAACCACCTCTTCGGACTTATACCCAAACCCATTCCCTTCAGTCGCTGTTCTACGCTGTTCATCACTTCTACGGTTGATTTGGCCATTGGGCCGTGTCAAAAACAGATAAGCGACTATTTTTGCCCGTATGTACCAACGAAGATTATCTTTAACTCAGGTTGAGCCACAGCTTTTCAATTTTCAGGTTTGCCAGGGCATGATGTGACAATGGAAAAGTTGTGGCTCAACCTGAGTTAAAGATAATCTTCGTTGGTGCATACGGCCCATTGAGAGCAAAAATGTGCCAGAAAACGCTCATGGAGAAGCTCCTAAAGGCCCAGAAGGATTCAAGTAGGCCTTCCAAGTCGCACCAAAGATCGCGCTGACACAACGAAATCTCACGAGATTGCAGTTTACAAAAGTAACTGACTTTTCAAAATATTCAACAATATAGGCAAACCATGTACACAAACTCAGCTAACATTGAATGAAACTGTTTGTTCCTGTCTGAAAGTTTGACGGAAGTCAGCGTATTGACAACCTAAGGCAGTTTAAACAATACCGAATCGGACATTGTTCCATGTGAAAATATCGTTCTTTTACCCGGAAACTTGACCAGCTTAGCGTCCCAGCCATCCTGAGAACATCAGGCGTTCTTAGTGCTCGCTACCTTCGTCGCTCGTTTGTCTGCGGTGACGAAGGGAGCGAGCAGTAAGAACGCCTGATGTTCTCAGGATGGTCCCAGCGGACATTGAATGGTATCAAACTTCTGACGTCATGTGGTGAGAACTGTAATGCAGGATTCATTGGCACACGGATTTTATCAGACTCAGGTCCGTAAAAAATCGATCATATCGACTTTTGCGTTTTCGTATCCGCAAAAATAGGGGCAAACGGACTGAAAACGGACCGGATCCGTGCGCCAATGAACCTTGCTTTAGACCGCCATCTTTATTGGAAAGGTCCATAGCGATGATTTATTAAAATATATTGTGTATTATCTCAAATTATTCGTGTTCATTTCAGGATGATTATGGATGTAGCCCCCGGGCGGAAAGGATGCACGTCCGTGTTCCCCTGGGGTGGCAGCATCAAGGTCCCGCCGAGTCTCTTCGGCAAGAAGGACAACCTTATAGCCAAGATGATCTCGCCGTGCGAGCGACACCTTCACGCACCGACTGTACGGGACACAGAGAAACTAATCAGTGAGGTAAGAATCAGTTGATGGATCATCAGTCTTCGCATCATCTCCAGGAGTGCCAGAGTGGCGCAGTGGAAACATCAGCGCCTGTCACCTCTGTTCAGGGTTCGATCCCCGGTTGGATCGGCTCTTCTCTTGACAGTGCAGGTGTTTGCCGGACATGCCGGTTTCCTCCTGCGTACATTTGTTCACGACACCCAATATTGTCGCTAGAGCCAAAATTGCGTAATATAGACGTTTTTCACTGACGTCGAAACGTCACGTGACTGCAAAGAATGGGCCATTTTGGCGTCACATGACCGCGACAACGTCAAAACTGTCACGTCATGACATTTTGACGTCAGGATCTGTGTGTTGACGCTGTGTTCCTGCCGTGACATCGCTTGACATTTTGTTGGCCAATATGGCGGCATCGTGTCGTCAAGGAAATGTGACGTCACGTGAAGAACCTCTATTTGGTTCTCTGCTTCCAACCCAATAATTTTTATGTTGATACAGAAACTTTCGCTTGATCTCCATAATCTGAGCCAGTCTGTATTCTTCTACACATGACGTTTTTTTCGGCAGGTCTTCTTGTTCGTCGCCAGAAACTACGAATTTGACAAACTGCTTACAGTGGAGCTACCAGTCTACGAGGAGAACCTTGACCTTTTTGAAATGACCTTGAAGGTCAAGAAATCAGGCGACCAGGAGTGGATTACTCTCGAAGACTTTGTATATAACGTAAGTAGTATTTATAGGTCTTACAATGCATTTACATCTACATACAGACTGCATGTACTGTACATGTGTATACAGACAGGTACATGTGCATGTGCAGAGTTGGCCCTGTTATGGAACTAAAAAACAACGCAAAAATATAAGACAAACGAAAGATAACAAATATTTTTTTATTCATTACGTCGTATCGTTTCAGGCCAAATCCAAGATGATATCCTTTGAGACAAAATCTCTCGGAGTGTTCGTAGTCACGTCGACCCCGAAAGCAGAGAAATTTGAACTGACACAAAATGGCTGCCTGTACAACGCCAGAATCAACAGATACATATCACTGCGATTCCCAAAAAGGGCCGTTGATCGGACTCTTAGATGCGAAATTAGGGTAAATACAAGTAGACAACTTTTCGTCATCCTGTGTTCCTACTTAGCACGGTATTGGATCTCAAATGCGTTGTTTGACTGCCGGCGTAGATGGTGCCACCTAGCGGCAGTAAGACGCATAAAATGCATTACAAAATGAACGTAGTAAATCTGGTCAATTCGCCGACAACGTAGTTAGTCCCTGGGTTGGAGAGTGGCGCGGTGGCGCCGGCTGTCGAGAAAAAGTGGCAATACTGTGGTCCTTTCAGGCGCTCCGCCACGTGAAAGTAAATTTGTCAGGGATGAACATTACCTCATAAAAGTCCGTCATGCTGTACGGAAGCTATGCTAAATGTGGGTTTACACTTCCGTCGCGCCTCGTCGCCCGACATCACGCGACGACGGTCGCTAACGGGGAGCGACGTCTCTCGACCGACGTGTGAACCCGCCATAAACTGAACTATTCCTTCTCTACAGATTCACAAAGTCACACAGGACAAGATTGAAATAACACAGCGAGACCACGGCAATGAATGTTACGACATCCAAGCGGCGTCAAACTTTTACGACATCTCCTTCCCCGAAAACGAGGCTTTTGGCTTCCGAAGACCCGCGTCAATCAAGCTACCGCTGACGTTACAAGACGATGAATCGACCAATCAGGTGCAAGTAAAAGATCACGTGGAAGATGAGGAAAACGACGAAGAGGTTGAACAAGAGAAAGAAAACGCCAAAGAAATTGACTTGGAGAATCTTTGTGTGATGCATAAGTCGGAAGCAGAGGGCTGGACGCTGGTTGAGACGCCGCTGAAATTTACTAGGACGACGGTGCAGTTTGATGTGAAATGTTTAGGAAAGTAAGTGTTACTTTTAATGTTTGTTCCCACTTTCAATTTCGAACTGGTAGAAACCATTTCAGAGCAAGGGTCCGTCAGTTTGGGTTGGGAGACTTTCCTGCCGTAGAGGCCGCCATTTAGCGGTCCTAGAACGTCACAAAATTTGACGTCACAGACGTAAGTCATGGCGTCCACGTCATTATGGATGACGTCGTGGCGTGCACTTCTCTATGACGTCAAATTCCATGACGTCATAGGAGCGCTAACTGGTGGTGGCATCTAACGGCAGTTAAGTCCCCCGGTTTCATCAGATTTTAAAAAGGAAGTGGTTATTTGGCAAGCAAATGCTTGCCGAATTACAGAAATTTGGTCTTAGATGGCAAGCAGACAATAATGAATATTAATTAGACCTCATTAATTATGCAAACAGAAGACGAAGATGGCGTCCTCCGACTCGCCGTCGCAGTCCTCGCCAAAAGGCATCGAAAAGTTGCGATTGGGAGTAGGCTATGCCTCCAACGAAGATTTTAAGACATTTTAAGGCATCGAACTGTTTATTTGCACAGTTACCTGCTGTGTATGCAGTAAGCGTACAGTTGTGGATGCACGTCTAGCTCATTAATTATGCAGCGCTCCTGCAGAGCAGCTGGCAGGGCAGAAAATATCGTTTAGTGGAGGGGGCCTTGCGAAAGGAGCCACCTACAAGCGATTTTCCGAAGAAAATTGGTTATTTATCGACCCTGGTTTGCCTAACAGTACGCCAAGTTTGGCTTAAAACGACGAGTTACCTGCATTGTCCTGAACCAGTTAATAAATTCCCACCGCATACCTGCAACCAGTTGATTAGCGTAGTGCACAGAGTGATGGGCCAGCAACTCTAATGTCGCGGGTTCGAAACTTGCGTGATCACACTCGTGATTTTTTTCATTTTTTTTTCTTTTTTCTTGTTTTGTCCTTTTCTCAGAAAAGGCATATCATATCAAGAAGAAACCTTTTGTTTTAATAGATCCGAACAGTGGAAGGTGCCAAAAAACGACTGCCTGTGGTGGCCTCATTGGCCACAGTAGTCAATGCTACGTAACTACGCCGTAGGTGAGGGTGCCATTGACATGAATATTGTTGTTTGGGTTCCGTTAAGTAAGTTCAAGATTAAAAAAAATACTATCGCTCCCGCCCGTGCCTAAAATCAGCGCCGTGCCTCTCAAAATTTTCCGTCCAAAAAGTACAACATGGACATGAGGTTTTTCAATCTGTGTAACTGTGCCCCCCCCCCCCCCCNCTTGCCCAATAGCCAAATGTGCTGAATAATATGGCAAGCACATATCCTGATTAATATTCATTAGGGGGCGTGACATGCTTGCCAAATAGGGACATTTATCAGCATTAGACGGCAAGCATGCTTGCTAAATAAGGACGAAAAAGGGAACTGCTTGGCAAGCATGCTTGCCAAATAAACTCGGCCTTTTAAAATTGGAATTTTGAAATTGCCACTGGCCCTGAAATGGTTAAATTATCCTTTATTTTTCAGATTCATCTTGGTAAGAACCAAACCGGGAATGCCGAAACATCGCCTGAAATTCGCGATGCCGTTTATTGAGGAGCAGAATCTTAAAATAAAGGGGGAGATACTCACGTTTCTTTACAAGGAGAAGAAACATTGGAGAATGATGTTTGATGTTGTCGACAAGGAATATGCTGCGATCATCACACAGGTTAGTACTTGTAGGAGGAAACCGGTGTTCCCGGAGAAAACCTGCGCTGTCACAGAGAGTTGTCCTCACTGTCACGTGAAGATCAGACCGAATTGGGATTGGGATTGGAAACTCACAGGTGTCAGACACTGTTGTTTCCACTGGACCAATCTGACAGCCTAGCTCCGCCTCACAGCTGAAGCCAAATTTCTCGATAATCAACTACGTAAAAACTTGACAGGCTTCAAAGTCCCGCCACATAGGTATTCATTGGAAAGCTCTCAGTGAGTACTTTCCAATGAATACCTATGTGACAGGGTTCCTGTATCCGACAACCTTCGAGGCAGACATTTGAATGATCAAACTGGTAAGTTTTTTTGCAGGAACGAAAGGAAGCCGGTTGGTCGTTCATAGAGAGTCTGGACTTGACAGAGAAGCCAATGGCAGAGCCACCGCCCGGCCGGGGCTACCGCGCACGCCGCAACCCCAAGGAACAGAAAAAGGAGGACCCAGAATTGAAGGCGTTGAATTTACACAACGGTTCAACGTATGATATAAAAGTTGGTGGTGAATTCAAGCTTGCTGATGGTACGCCTGATGATAGGTTGGTCTTACAGTA
>NMRB01000001.1:431982-442205 GCA_002633025.1 Notospermus geniculatus | reverse complement strand
CATGAAAATGGCAAAATCTTCATGCGATACTGGGTCACGCTTCCTTTTCAGGATAATGACGCCTGATGATGAACAAGGATTTACAAGAAAAGATTTTTGAAAAATATTAACTGTAAACAGATATTTGATATTACCGAAAAATTTCAAAAACTGAAAAAGTGAGATTTTAGATGAGATTCCACTGCCATAACTGCGGATGCAAAGCTGTCATCCCATGTGTCTCAGCCATGCAAGGTTTCATCAAATGAAAGGCCACTGTTATCAAGAAAATTGAACTTTTACCAAAAAATACCCGATTTTTCACAAAATTTGTCAATTTTGTTTATTAAATAACAAGAAAATGATGCGCATTTTCCGCGCAATTTTTTCAAAATTGTGAATGAATTTTAGTTGTCTTCATTTTGTAAAAAGCTGGTAGTCAATGCACTTCAAACTTTTCGAGATAGCAAATTGGTGATATTTTGATATTCTGATATTTTCATGATAAATATCCTTTTCCCCAAAACCTTTCGAACCAACAGGTGTATAACAACTCAAAGTATCACATCCATATTTGGGAATCAAAAATTGATGACTGCCTACCGAGAAATTAAGAAAAAACCCTATGTTGCAATACTTATGATCAGTGTGTGTACATAATTAGAGGTTTCATGCTGTCATGATGCTGTACAACAACATCACATATCTACGACACACTGACTGAATATCTAAACCTGGGATTTTTCCAAATTAATAAACTAGTTATATGAATGCTATATATGCGCTACATTTTCAGTCCAAACTTGTGTACATGTATACTAAGTACACTGAAGTGATCATTTGTGGGTAAAAATTAGGCATTCCGAGACCCGGACGCTGTGTTTATGAAGGGTGTACCTACACACAAAAAACCAAGTGCTAAATGTATTATGTTGAGATGCACAGTGAGCCCAACGGAGATCCGCAAGCATTAACGGGAACCCTGGAGTTCCCGCAAAGATTCGCTGTTTTACGCACGTGTTCTGCGGATGCGTAAATCATTACGTTTTCTTTGCCACTGTCTGAATTCCAGTTCTCACCCCGATATGCTCAGCAAATCGGGGTAAGGATTATCAACGCAGTATGTTTACTCAGCCATTAGTTTGTTTACATAGTCCTGACTTGTTCCTTGTTCCTTGTTTCTTGTATTTATTGCAATAAAGACTGGTACTGTTTTGACCAGCATAAGAGAGGGTGATCAGGAATAGAACAGTACTAACTTCTTAGAATTAGGTTCATGCTTGAGTGATCTTTGTTTGAGTAGTGGATGGCTGGGGATTATATTTCCACAAGTTCAGCTCAAAGGCCAAGATTTCCTGATGATGTACGGATGCTTCGTGAATAAGGCGCAAACCATAACGGAGGCTTAACGGATCCGTTGAAGCGTACGGATGCTTTGTGAATAAGGACCCAGATGGACACGGGAAGGGTTCTCTAACAAAAAAAGACAGTTCTACCTGTGATGAGATGATCGACATCTTGGTCAGTCTGACCAATATCCCGAATCGTAAGGTAATGCCGCCGATGCTTCTTTCTAAATGTATTGGCAAGAATTCATAACGATTCAGATAACTGAAAAATGACTGAGTAATACAGTGTAGTTTATATCTAGTAATCAACACACTGATTTTTTTTATTCAGGCTTTTGCAATGGTGTGGCCTACTTTTTTAGCAACTTTTAAGCACCATCTTTCTGCCGAGACAAAAAAATTATGGCACGTTACGGGCAAACAGTCATCCGCACTTGTCGCAAAAAGACGGCAGCAAAGTTCCAGCGGCAATATAAAATTGTCCTGATTGGTGCTCAATCAACGTTGAATGTCGGGTCCGCTGGGCATTGAATTGGGTCGTATTGACTCCTAGTATTGGTCAACTGACTGACAGCTCCTATTGGCTGAGATATCTTACAGTTGGACTACTTTCCCTAGTTCAAGGTTTTCTCTCACCTTCCAACTGTCTCTTCCAAACAGGTCAAGCTGCTCCTGACGTCACAACTGGACATCTGGTCGGACGATAGCCACATGAGATATTCAAACACCGCCTGGCGTGGGATTACAAATTTAAAACCTGTCTTGTGGCCATACAATCTAGGTCCCTTCAAACGAGAGGAATGCATAGCTCTCATAAAGAAAGTAGCGCCAGAGGTGGGTGACGGCATCGCTCGAAACTTTATGATGTTGGGAGAGTAGCAGTGTGTGCACTGGCAACACTCTATTGGGCAACGCTTGTGTATGTGCATGTGCATGTGCATGTGCATGTGCATGTGCATGTGCATGTACATATACATGTACAATTTAATGTACGATTTTACACATGCCACATGCCAGTCTTTTACAGGCAAGCAAAAAGTTGAAACACCAAGACTTTAATCAAATCATGGATGTTGGCTGCAACGCTCTCGGGGCACAGTTGGTGGCTCAAAATCTTCGGACATCCAAAGGGGAACCGAAGACTGTCTTGAAGTACATTCTCGCTAATAAGTACGAAAAGGACCACCAGGTGAGAGGCTGCGTAAATCTTCGGCAAGAGAGTCAAAGCTGCCGATTCGACAGAGGCAGATTTTTTTGTTATCACGGTGCAGGAGCGAAAACCAATATGAACTTTGGATTGGGAAATAAAATGTATGGCCCATGTTCTAGAAGCTTCCTTAACTCTAAAGCCCATCTCACACTGCCACGATTTCGACCACGATGCTTCTACGAATGCTGCAAAATATTTTCGTAGAGGGATCGTGGCGGGCGGGCAGTGATCTGATTGGTCTCGGCTCAATGCGGCTTTTGTAATCACTTCATGCAGGCGTCGTGCACCTTCGTGTTGACTTCCTGTATGCTTCGCGCAGGCATCGTGTTCACATGCTGCAGCCCGTCTCACATTGCCACGATTCCGACCACGATGCCTCTATACGAAATGCTTTCGTGGTGTTCCTATAGGATTCGTAATGAATCGTAATGACTTCCTATAGGCTTCTTGTCTTTCGTGTCCCAGGCCCCTCACGATTGGTGAGAATTTTAAACACGTTTAAAATTAAAAAATCGCGTGTTTAATCCTGAAGACTTCCGCGATGATCGTAATGCCTTCCTGGAGGCTTCCTGCAAGCTTCGTGTTGATCAAAACGAAGCTTGCAGGAAGCCTCCAGGAAGGCATTACGATCATCACGGAAGTCCTCAGGATTGAACACGAATTTTTTAAATTTCAAACCGGTTTTAAATTCTCACCAATCGTGAGAGGCCTAGGACACGAAAAACAAGAAGCCTGTAGGAAGGCATTACGATTCATCACGAAGCCTATAGGAACACCACGAAAGCATTTCGTAGAGGCATCGTGGTCGGAATCGTGGCAGTATGGGCTTAAGGTCCACTTTAAACTTTGGTATTCTTCCCTGTAAACATGGTAAACAATAGCTAGGGGTAAACCTTATAGAGTTAAGGTAGAATACGGCCCTATATTTAAAACCCTAGTTTCTGGTGTAGCATGCTCTTATTCCTATCATCCTTTTCAGATGGAGGTATTATTTTCAATGGCGTTCAAAGGTTTGAACGAGTATTCCCAGAAACTGCTCGTTCAGCTTTCCGCCTTCAACGTTCCTTTCGACGTTGAAGCCGCCAGGAAAATATCCGCAATTAGTGCAGATATCCTCAACTTAGCGCTCGACGGCTTGATAAAGCGCCACCTATTGGAAATCGCGGATGTCCGAAACACCATCGAGCCCGGGATGATCAGCGTGTATGATTATCACCAACACAAGAACATACGGCTGTCTCTACACACGCTGACGAAGCAGTTCATTGATGACCTTTGCCGTCCCCCAGGAAAATATCGCGATATTCAACAGAAAGCTGAGCAGAATAAACAAGAGTATTACAGGTACATGATCAGTAAACTTGGTCGCCAGGTTGTGCAGAACTCTCTCGCGGCGTCGACGATGATTTCGGAATACAGAGTCCCCTTTAAAGAGTGCATCTACATGACAATAGCTGACGACACCGTGGTGCCATCTTTTGACACATGGGTGGAGTTCAAGAAACGGTTTCATGATAACGTTGTCATGGAGTGGTTCGTTAAACCAACGATGCGCGCTGAGTACTACTTCAAAAAGGCCAACTTAGCTAAAGAGAAGGGTAAGATGGTTACATTCGTAGGCATGTACACATGGTACGCGGACACATTCTTCGACGGCGCCAATTATGATCCGGAGAAAGTTGAGGCAGCCCTCAAGGAAATACGGGAGGTAACGGAGAGTGAGGAGTTTGATCGGATAAAGGCGGCAAGAACGGGAATTCAGTATGGTGCGTCCTTGTGTCTTGCCCACTACCTCTACGTCCAAGCGCGTTTCGACAGAAAACAAAATGATGACTTAGAACATGCCATTGACGTGTCTAGAAAGAGTGAGAAGATATTCAGAAAGATTCTCGGCTATGATGTCGCCACAGCACGCGCGTTGAATCTTGTCGGCAGTATATATCACAGTCTTGAAAAGCCAGAGAAGTCGCTCATTTACCATACAAGGGCGTGTACGGTCTTAGAGAAACTTGCTAAGCGCTACGCTGATGACGTTAATGATGTTCATTTCGACAGCGTTATGTTCTATCAGAATGTAGGCACCCAGTATCAAATATTGGGCAGGAAGAGCAGGACATCGGAGCGATGTCAACGGTTTCCGATCCTGAAGACCGTGGCAAATCTACCACTAGCCAATAAGGTATGAGAAGTTTACTACTCTAGAGCTGGTTGACTGTGACCTTGACCTCTGACCTTGAGAAATATTGCGTAAAACCTGGCGTCCACTAGGGCGCGGACAAGACGCGGAACGCAAATTTAGTAAATCCGCATTCATTCTGCAGCAATCTCTCCCGCATATTCCTGAAAGATTCCGCACCGTCTTTATCATTCCTAAACATTTCCCGGCGTTTCTGCACTTTCGGGAGAGGGCAAAATGCCCAATTGTCATTGACGCGGAAAGAATGCCGAAATGACATAATTTGCTTCCGCAACCCTTCCTGATGTTGTCGGCGCTCTTAGTGGACGCCACCCATAACTACAACAGGGATACTTGATTAAACCTATAGGAGATGGTTAAATGCAGGCTAATCAGTTTTCTCCAGAAATTCTGAGCAGATTTGCACTTTAGAACTGTTTGACCTTGACCTTGACTCTTGACCTTAAAGGTCACTGCGTAATCTGAAAGGTCTTCCTTGATAACCTAGGTGTAGGTGAAGGTTTTAGGCTTCCACTATCACCAGCTTCTGACTTATCTCATGTTATCTGTGACGGGTGACTGTGACCTTGACTTGTGACCTTGAGAAGTGTTGTGTAACTGGAACAGGCATCCTTGATTAAACCTTTTGGAGATGGTTAATGCAGGCTAATCAGTTTTCTCCTGAAATTCTGAGCAGATTTGCATTTTAGAACTGTTTAACCTTGAACTTGACATCTGACCTTCACGGTAATTGCGTAATCTGAAAGGTCATCCTTGATAACCTAGGTGTAGGTGAAGGATTTAGGCTTCTACCATCACCAGATTCTGACTTATCTCATGTTATCAAATTTGTTTTTCAAATCTCGCCATGATATCAGAAAATATCATGCGACCGAGCTGATGCAAACTGAAAATTTCAGTTGCAATCCTTGGATGAGCTGTGATGTTGTGATACCAGTTTCAAGTTGCTTACTGTGCCAAATCTCCCGATATGTCAAAATATCAAATTTGATATATCAATATCATTATGATGCTGACCCTGGAGAATAAATTTGTTGATGCCAGTATCTTGCCAAGGGCCATAAACATAGGGAAAAAACTTGTTACTAGTACTCTACCTGGCCTCGGAGCCAAGTTATTCAAGAAACAAAAGTGTGACAGACAAAATCTCAACCTTTGATAAATGTATCAATCTCACTATGAACCAGGTATCGGAAACCTGAAATTTTCATTCCATCTTGTAGCTCAGGTCATGTTACCTGGGGGTAGGTCACATTTCCAGGTCTGTAGCTGTTGCAGAAACAAAGTTACAGGGTGTGACAGACCGAACAGACAGACAGACAAACAGACACCCCCACACAGACACCATGACCAAACGCAATATGGTTCCCGATCTTGAAGATCGGAAACCATAATAAAACATTCAGCCACTTGTCTATCAATTCGACTCAGGATGATCGGCAGGAGCTGGCGAAGGAAAGAGCCGAACATTTATACGAAAATGCTTTACAATTACGAGAAAAGCATCGATGTCGCCACCAAGCTTCATATGGAGAAAACAAGGAATCATGCGGTAATCCTTCGGAGCAGATCCTCCCTGTTCTGTGAGATGGGTCGGATACGGGAGTCCCTGAGTTCGGCAGAGGAGGAGAATCATATCGCCGTGATGTTTCTTACCAAAGATACCTTCCAACAGATTAAGAGTAGTTTGAACCTGGCCAACGCCCAGAGAGATGCAGCAGACTTAGAAAGGAAGTCAGATAACATGGGTACGTAGCAGTTGATTGGTCAGTCTAAAGCATGGTTATTAGTATCAATAATTTCATTGGGAAAGCATTAGCCTTTTTTGGCTTCAGATGTCATGTTAACACGACCAACGACTCGCTTGGTGGGTGTAAAATTGGGAATTTTGTCAAAAGCAGACTGCGGATAGGCACCGAAAGCACTATCGGCCTTTTTGTGTACTGTACTGTACATTACATGTATGTACATGTACAGTTCCAGTGCGATTTTTTATGCATCATTCCAAAAACATTTCAGATGACTATGATGACCTTATGTTCAAAGCCGAAACATCTTTTCACACAGCAGCCAAACATGCTATTACGATGGGCCGAACAGAGGCGAACGGAAGCACTCTTGATGAGCTCTCAGAAGACTACATAAGATTCATGAAACACTGGGGGAAAGGGGAGGAGGCAAAACAGGTGGTGAATGTCTTCGAGGTACATGTAGGTAAAAATCACACTTGAGACACCTTAGAATGAAATGGTCCATGGACCATATGCTCACCTGGGTGAATGTAGCGGTACCAGAAGAACGAACAACAAATGTCAAGTCAGTGGGTCATATGAATAAAGACTATCAAATGCTTTTGCTTCAGATTTGTACAGCATTACCTAGTACATTTGTATTGCAAAATTTAAGTAAAAGCATTTGCTAGCCTTTATTCATATGACCCAATATGTTCCAGGGAAACATCATACATGTACCAGGTTAGAACAACATTCTTTGTGGTATTGTTCTTAAGATGTGAGCCAAGTACATTTTTCAAGATGGACGACTGGCGGCCATATTTGAAGTCCAATCCGGCTGAAATTTGCTGCATTTATACAGGGTACATCTTGACTGGCGTGACCAGTTCGCTTTAAGCGCTGACCTAATGTCGCTATAAAGACCTCTTGTAGCAGGCGATATTTGTGGAACCAACCATCTCCTAAAATACATTACGTCATGGAAATGAAGTCCAATTTCGTATTTCGTACTTCCGTGTTTCGTCAGATTTGCGAAACTTTGGTAATATCGCCAACTCAGCACCAGCGCCAAGCTGTCGCTCTCTCAGGATCCCGTACGTGGCCTTGATTTAGCGTTGTTCTTTCAGATTCTTATGAAAAACGAACCACCGAAGACTAGGGAGGAAAGAGACAAGTTGACACGTTCGCTCACAGAACAATTACCAGTTCCATACAGAAAGCAATACAGGTTTAAGGACCGAGTATTAGGCTTACCTGTAGGCCTAATTAGGGAGGTCCATGTGTCCTTGGTTGAGGGTAAACGATACTGGCGGAGGGTAAGACTCATGCTCGAACCACTTGGGCGGATTTGGCGGAAATGGTTCGGCAAGGGAAGAGATGAGGCGGCGGTTGAGGTGGATGCTGATACGGCATTGTCATCGGCAGAGTCTGGCGACATTGGAAGAGATCGGAAGAGGAAGCAGAAAGGTGGAAGTGATACTGACGGAAAGAGGAGGAAGATCGATACTGGAGAGCCTGGGGGCCATTCTGAACCAACGGCTATACGACTCCCCTCAAAACCAGCGGCAATCTTTGAAGAGAACGATTCAGATTCCGACGCAAGTGAGTCTCTCTACGAAACCACGGGAAAGATTCAGAGCAAACCAGTCTACCTTGGCGAAGCCATCCAATGACGATGATGACGACACGATATCCACGGCGTCCGACACCTATATAGCGGAACCTCAAGGTCATTTTATGAGACTTTGAAAGAAGCCAGTAGTATTGGTGATGATTCCATTGCCGAATCGAGAGTGTTGGACGATGAAGAATGGGAGGTTGATGAGGATGTGCTGACGCAGTCAGGAGATTTTCCCGTCCCCGATTGACGAGATTCTTTGGAGGATGACTCTGACGAGGCGGATGATGACGGAGTTGACAACGGAAGTGAATTACCGTACCATATGCAAGGTACTCCATGGAAAATGAAGGATGATGCTACTCCGGGTGACTAGGCTTGGTCGGAGCACAGGAACATGCATAAAAGGATTTGGGGGTGTTATAGGATACCGCTCACAAGAAACGAAAGTGTTGAGATTTTCCACAGCGAGATAGGACATGTTGGAGTAAATGCCTGGGAATCACTTCAGAACGAGGCTGACAGTGATTACTAGGGGACTTAGATTTCTTTTACAACAGTGACAGAAATCAAAGTCCGCCGTAACCGAAGTCCTTCCCCTTTTCTATTAAATGCACAATAGAATCTGTACATAGCTCTAAATAGGACATGCATTCAAATAGCTAAAATATTCGGTTGTCGGTCAGCCGGTCACTCGTGGTGTTGTGTTTAGGGGACCTGCACATTAAGCAAATACTGCGGGTTCGACTCTCTGTCGGGCAACTGTTTTTTTGGTTTAAAATTTTTTTTCTTGTCATCTTCGATCATTACACAACATTATAGTCGTAGGTCTGTCGGACTCTGATTTCGAGGAATGTTGGTCTGTGGACTTGTATGTCTAGAAAAGCATGTCAGGCGGACTTGCATTCCGAGGAAAGCAGGTCCGGCGGGCTTGCATTCCGAGGAAAGCAGGTCCGGCGGACTTGCATTCCGAGGAAAGCAGGTCCGGCGGGCTTGCATTCCGAGGAAAGCAGGGGTGGTGTTCCCGAAGCCATCTTTAGCGTAACGAATCCCTTACAGCGTCGTTAGCCCATCGTAGAATACGCGACGCTGTTCCCGAAAGGCTCGTTATGGTTAACGTATTCGTTATTTTAAAGAGAGGGTCAGAGCTATCGTTTGGCCATCATTAAAAATAAAGATAGGCCTATTGGAATAGCTGTGCCTGTGTGGGTAATCAGTGCATTACGGTTATAATAGGCCTAATTATGTAATGGTACAAGTACTTTTGCCTCTCAGGGATTTCACTTATGCAATGCTGGTCTAAGCAATGCATAAACATGATAAAAAGGTCTTGTTGTTGTGCTGACTGTCAGTTTGCAAGTGTAAGTGTGTATGCAGGACGTGTAAAATGGGAGTAAGGATATTTCGACAGTCATTTTTTGACAGTCAGCAGTCAACAGTCATTTTTTGTGAAATAAACCTATATGGTGGCCCATTGGAGTAGTATAGTTTGGGATGAAAGTATTAGGCCTACCCAACATCAGAAACAAAGAAATAAAAGGAACAATTGGGAAAAAATCTCTGAATATGACTATTCAATCCTGTGTTACGAGTCTGCACATGTAAATGGAACACTTTCTACCAGAGGCAATCCTGAATCTTTGATAAGAAATTGAGGGCAGGCCAAATCAACTGTGGTGCATTATACATGTAGATGAAGAATAGTACCGTATCATAATCAATCTTGTGTCTGCCATGCCTCTGATGTGAATCCCCCTTGTACACGCGTCATGTAGCCTTACTTTGCCCTTACAGGACACCAGAAGAGTGCCAGTTCCTCAACTCCGAACTTTTCAGTGTCGTTTTGCCCGTAGTAAAAAAAATGTTCAGGGCACCAGAATAATCTTCTGAAAAGCACCAATGCTGTCAGATATGCTCTTTATTGTTATTTGGATCATATTCATATTAAGTATAGCAAAACTATAACTATAAAACTATATTCTATTAAGTAGCAAAACATGGTTCCTAAAATGACTGTTGACTGTTGAAAAAATGACTGTCGAAATATCCTTACTCGTAAAATGGTGCTGCCTATTTACTTGTGCATAACAGGCAAAATCGACCGGACCGACGGAGGGAGGTGGCTCCCCGGAGATGT